>OY726530.1:16451201-16710260 GCA_963383655.1 Bathymodiolus septemdierum | reverse complement strand
CCTACCATATAATTAACAGAAATATTACAGGTAGCACGTTTACCTGAGTGTACTCTACCATATTACAGGTAGCACGCTTACCTGAGTGTACTCTACCATATAATTAACAGAAATATTACAGGTAGCACGTTTACCTGAGTGTACTCTACCATATTACAGGTAGCACGTTTACCTGAGTGTACCCTACCATATAATTAACAGAAATATTACAGGTAGCACGTTTACCTGAGTGTACTCTACCATATAATTAACAGAAATATTACAGGTAGCACGGTTACCTGAGTGTACTCTACCATATTACAGGTAACACGTTTACCTGAGTGTACTCTACCATATTACAGGTAGCACGTTTACCTGAGTGTACTCTACCATATTACAGGTAGCACGTTTACCTGAGTGTACTCTACCATATTATTAACAGAAATAAATTTTACCTAATTTAGGGAGTGCTCCTTTTTTATCTTTGAAATTTTGCAGTTTGTGATGTGATAAGTCAGGGTTGTTGTTCACGTTCACGTCGGTTGAAATAAGAAATAATCAGTCGGTAAACAAACGAATTGAACCTTCCCATTAAGGGACCGACCATTTAACTTGAAGGGGGGGGGGGGGGGGGGGAGGAGGGGGGTTATGGTTCTTTGCTTAGTTCAGAATTTTTTTTCTGACAATGCAAGAGTTAGAATATTTTTTTTTTTGTCGCGCAAAGTGCGATTATTTATTCCAGAATTTAACATTAGGTTATATGACAAAAACTCTGAATCATATTTTTATTTTCCTCCACCAAAATCAGAATATTTTTTTCAGGGACATTGGGAATCAGAATATTTTTTTAGAAAAAAAACATACCCCCCCCCCCCCTCTTCAAGTTAAATGGTCGTTCCCTAAGTAGGATGAACACGGTAAGTGACATTAATTACACTTGTTATAATTTGGGTTCTAAAAGTTCACAAAGAATATTAAAATTTTGTTATGTTTCATGCTTATCTGATAAAGGTTTCAACGGTGATTGTGGTAGGTTGGTTTCTGGTGTTTAGCGCCACTTTCAGCAATATTTCAGTTATATCGTGGCGGTCAGTTCTATTGGTGGAGGCCAGGAGAAAACCACCGACCTGTCGCAAGTCACTGGCAAACTTTATAACATAATGTTGTATCGAATCCACATCGCCATGAACGGGGTTCGAAGTCACAACTTTAGTTGTAATAGGCACTGATTGCACAGGTAAACTAAGGTACAACTGTATATAACAATATGCAATGATAGGTCCACTGTGGATGGGTCATAATTGTTGTTTTCCCTTAGTAGCAGGTAACATTATATATAAACATTAGCTAAAACGGAGGGTGCAATCAAAAATGGACATGTCAGAGACACTGGCAACATATGGCACATACCTCTCATACAGGAATGTGTAAGTGTAACGTGCCGAGCGGAGAGGCTACAATACCGGTGAGCGGCTAATTGGTTCGTACCAGTTTCCTGGGATTTGATAGTGAATAAATAGTTTGCCGAACCAAACCTAATAGTTCCTCCTATTCTTTATTATGGTTGTCAACAATAAACCTAACAAGAAAATATCGCGTATCCTATTAAACCAACACTTGACCATAGCTATAGCCGCCTGTGTCAAATGGTCGTTACCTGTTAGACAATAATGTGTGTAATTTTAATGGTTCCCTAAAGTGAATGCATGTGTACCCATTTAGCTTTATGTAGAAATTATTTCTTATACATATGGTTCAGACCTATGTCCCAAACACCTATGTCTCAGACCTATGGCTGGAGACCTATGTCTCAGACACCTATGGCTGGAGACCTATGTCTCAGACACCTATGGCTGGAGACCTATGTCTCAGACACCTATGGCTGGAGACCTATGTCTCAAACACCTATGGCTGGAGACCTTTGTCTCAGAGACCTATGGCTGGAGACCTATGTCTCAGACACCTATGGCTGGAGACCTATGTCTCAGACACCTATGGCTGGAGACCTATGTCTCAAACACCTATGCTTATCGATCGGTTAATTAGTTACGCTTTGTATGTAGTTCCAAGTTATGTTTGGAACTATGTTGCTTTTCCGATACAATAAACTTGTCTGGCGACCTATGGTGTCAGACACCGTTTATGTACCGATCCAGGGTCTACTTACAAGATCACTACTAACCATGAGACAACGCGAACACCTACTTGAACCAAGTGCGCGAGACCTAGTCAAAGAGTATAGTCATATACCCCGCTATCTATGACAACGGTTGTGACCTCCTAGTCTTCAGACTACCTGGCTGTATATATCACGATACAGCTTAAATATTGTCCTATTCAACGACAAGCTTCGTCCCATAAATACTAACCAAAGCGCAATTAGATGTGTAGGTCCAACTATGCGATCGAGAATGACCAGACCACGCTGTTGCAACCGGGAAGCCATGGATCGAATCGATCAATCAATCTATTGGATGTCAAATTTGCCGCGCTAAGGACAGATAACCTCGATTCAACGCACAGGTGGCGCTTCATAACTACGTAAACAAAATCATCCGCGATACGGTACCTCAGAAAACCCTGTTGGGGAAACGATGAAATAACCGTAATTATAACAAGTTTATTATTACAGGCAAATGACTGATCGTTTTTGATAGCTTTTCCGTGTAGAAAAAGGGTGAAAATCGGTATTTTCCCAGTGACCTCTTTCAAGCATCTTATCGCCTAAAAATATGGCGGTGAAGAAACCTCTCTATATTTAACTGACACAATCACATCCCCCTTAGCCAATCACATCAAAGATGGTAAAAATAAACTCTATAATTAGTAAGGAATCCCATACAAAACATCAAATCCCAGCATGCTTAGCCACAAACTATATTTTGACCTCCAAAGGCAGCCATCATTTCAGTGTATTTTCAAAGGAAAAATAGCGAGATTTCTGTTTGTTTCAGGCTTTTATCTGCAAGCATGATATTTGTAGATTGTTCTCATGTATTTTAATATTGCATTCGTTTCAATTCCAGTATTTTAGATGTGAATGTTGACTTAAATATTGGAATAATTCCAAGATATAAACATCATTTGAACCACACATTTATGTGAGATTTCCAACGTGACCCTTTTTTTTTCCATTTTGTAGTCTCTATTTGAAAGTTTATGCTTATAATAGTGCCTTGAAATATTGTATTAAATGTTACACAATTAAATAATCAAATTACCACAGGATTGTTTTCATTTGCTGACTAGATGTTAATAGAATGATATTTTAGTATCCCCTCACCTATGAAGTTGTAAAGTAATACAACCTCCTATATCTGTGTATCCATCCACAGGGACTCGGATAGCTATTTCTGACAAATAAGCGCTCACAAGCAATTTGGTATTTTCTACGAGACTACCATTGCCCGAGAGCGCATATTTGTCAGAAATAGTTATCAGAGTCCCTGTGATTCATCCCACCATGACAAAATATTAGACTGAACATGCCTTTGCAGGTTTTAAGTCAAGGGTAAAATGCAAATGTGATTTTTTTTTGCTCAAAGTAAAAGTAATTCAAAATGGCAAATGGCTGAGATGAATTCCAAAAGGAAACCACTTTTCAACTTCATTAGAATATAAACTAATAAGCAAACTTGGAAGAAATTCTGCCTTTGAAGTCTTGTACAAGTGTTGCAGTTTTAGTGCTAGACACCCACTCTATATACATGATACCTACAACAAACAAAATCCATCCATCTGTCACCTTATGGTCTCCAACAAGCTATCACCATTCTGTTAACCCTGAATTTAACCATTTACCATATTGCACAAGTGTTGCATTTTTTTGTCGATGCATCTTTTGAAAAAAAATTGGCCTTCACGACTGATTTGCCGAACACAAAAGAATACTTCTCAAGAATCGCTGTATTTGAATGAAACCAAATATGTCAACAATGTTCTTAATACATTTACCAATAAGTGTTGCAATGTTGGTGCCGATCAGAAATGCCAAATGGTTGCCGGTTGAGATCAGAAGGAAAAAGAAAAACCGTATGACGGAACTTTTATTGTAATATTTGTTCCTAAAGGAATGTTATCATGATACGATCTAATAGAAAAGTACCATTGGAACGTTTGTTAATATGAGGAACAAATAAACGTTTACAACCGAATGGATTAACAACAAACAATAGCCGAGGACCAGGGAAGCACAGAAACAAACCAACAACAACCAACCGATATAACACAAAAAAATCACAAACGCACATGAATAACACGAACTCCCGATGAATCTGAAGTGAACTCGGGTGGTCTGGAAGAGTAAGCAATTCCAGCCTATTGCAATACACCTATATGTGTGTCCATCATCAAGTCTGGTAGGACTCTAATCCGGTGAAGAACAAAGGATCTAAAACAGCCTCAGATCACTTGTCATCTGAGTGATGTCAATCAGCTCATGATGTCTGCTGTAGAATTTTTTCTAATTTTAACAGTGCTTGGAAGCCCCATGGGATATCATGATAACCACTGAAAAAAATCAAAGTAACTTTGCAAAAATGTTGAACTTTTTGACATTGTAGGGTATGCATGGTACAGATTAAAGCTGATCACTGACCCTTGCAACCCGAGGTTAGTAATTTCATCAACTCAATAACCCTCACAATAGTGCTAATCCTTACTTCATAGCTCCACGTTAGTCCCTTACCCTTACTCCATAGCTATAGCCATATCCATGATCCTTGTACGATAACTATAACTATAACGATAACCTGGATTAAAGATAGCATAGATCCTTACTTCATAACTCCATGTTAGTCCCTTACCATTACTCCATAGCTATAGCCATATCCATGATCCTTGTACGATAACTATAACTATAACCTTAACGATAATCTGGATTAAAGATAGCATAGATCCTTACTTCAAAGCTAAAATGTTAGTCCTGACATTTACCCCCTATCCATATTATTCCATGAGCCGCACTGCATAATATCATGATAACCACTGAAAAAAATCAAAGTAGCTTTGCAAAAATGTTGAACTTTTTCTCTATTACCATAAGCTTAGCACTTACCCTACTACAGATACAGATAGGTCTACTTCATACCTTGACCTACACCTCGAAATTGGCAGTGAGGGGCGGTAAAGAACGAAACATTTTGACACATACCCTATAGCCCTACGTTTCCATGATCCATTCGTAGCCCTGATATCTACTCCATAACCATATGTTAGCCACGACACCTACTCCATCAACACAATCTTTTGAAATAGCCCGTACGCCATAACCATATACTCCATAGCCACAACCCCAACCCTTACTATGTAGCCATCTTAGTCATGATTCTTAATCCGTAACCACAACTTTAGACATGACTCTAATTCCATAAACCTAACGTTAGCCCTGACCCTTACTCTATCATCCTATTCTCTATTGCCATAAGCTTAGCACTTACCCTATACTCTAATACCATAAGTTGAGCACTAAAACCTTATTCTCTTTTGCCATAAGTTGAGCACTAAAACCCTATTATTCTTTGCCATTAGTTGAGCACTAAAACCCTATTATTCTTTCCCATTAGTTGAGCACTTGCTATATTCCCCATTATCATAAGTTTAGCACTTACCCTATACTTTATTACCATAAGTTGAGCACTAAAACCTTATTCTCTTTTGCCACAAGTTGAGCACTAAAACCCTATTCTCTTTTGCCATATGTTGAGCACTAAAACCCTATTATTCTTTCCCATTAGTTGAGCACTTACTATATTCCCCATTATCATAAGCTTAGCACTTACCTGATTCTCCTTTGCCACAAGTTGAGCACTAAAACCCTATTCTCTTTTGTCATATGTTGAGCACTAAAACCCTATTATTCTTTGCCATTAGTTGAGCACTTACTATATTCCCCATTATCATAAGCTTAGCACTAACCCTATACTCTATTACCATAAGTTGAGCACTAAAACCTTATTCTCTTTTGCCACAAGTTGAGCACTAAAACCCTATTCTCTAATACCATAAGCTTAGCACTTACCCTACTACAGATACAGATAGGTCTACTTCATACCTTGACCTACACCTCGAAATTGGCAGTGAGGGGCGTTAAAGAACGAAACTTTACGACATAAGAGATGATTTCAATTTTCCCATTGTGAACTTTCCATTTATATGTAGCAACATTCCAACAACACTTGCATATGGAGTATATATCTCTCAGTTGATACGAGATTCCAGAGCTTGTGGTTCCTATCAGGATTTCCTTGATAGAGAGTTGCTGCTAACAAGGAAGCTACTGAACTAAGGGTTCCTCTTGGTTAAGTTGAAGTCATCACTTCGAAAGGTTTACGGTCGGCACCATGACTTGGTTGACCGTTATAGAATATTTGTGTCACAAATAACCACGGATATGTCCCACTTATCACCGAGTTTGTAACTAGATTAACCCGATGGGTGCTACTAGTGGAGCAAGAACTGCCTACCCTTCCGGAGCACCTTAGTTCACCCGGATTTTTTAGTGGGGTTCGTGTTACTCGGTCTTTAGTTTTATGTGTATGTTTTGTAGATCGTTGTTTGTCCTTTTGTACTTTTTCTTTTGGCCATTGTGTTGTCCGTCCTTCTTCGATTTACGGATTCTGATTACCCCTTTTGGTATATTCAAACTCTTCTTTGCATGATTAAAACAGTTTTTGGATGTGTTGTTTGTCTTTGTGTGCCATAGTTAAGATTTGTGGGGTTATTCTTATTCTCCATTATCATAAGCTTAGCACTTACCTTATCTACATAAAATAAGTAGCACAATAACAATGCGTAGCAAAATTACAACCCGTGCGTTACATCGCCTTGGTTCGTCAGAACTGGTCACACTCCCCCATCTCCAGTGATTTCAAGAACAACAATATTTCATATACCAGTATTTAGAAATACAGAAAAGACAATTGGGTTTAGTTTATAAAAATGTATTTGCTTATAGCGACAAAAAGAATCAGACACAAGTTTTACCAACTTATGTAATCTCCTCCTTTGAATTACATATCAATTATATCAAATAGAGCATGCACATTCATGCAAGTATACCAGTAACAATTACACATGTTAATAATAACAGAAAAATGGAAAGAAAAAAAGGTTTTTTGTTGACACGATGATCATGTTGGCTATATTTATAAGTTTATACAATGAGTAATCGTTTAGATCTTCTAATAAACTTGTACGCTTCTTTAAAAAATAAACATTTATCTTCATAAGTTAGATTTTGGTTACCTTTAATAAGTAAAGCAATATAGATTTGTATTCCAAACCGATTTGCACAAATTAACAAATCCCTCCTAATATCAATGCATTTATTGCATTCGAAGAAGAAATGATATGCATCTTCTAGAGAAAAACCACAAGAACAATTTGGACTATATATTATATTTGATTTATATAAGTCGTTATTCAGGAACGAGATTGAACATCGAACTTGGGTTAATGTCACATTTAACTTCCGTTGATCATACAGGAACTGTTTAGGTACAATATGTATTTCATTTGCATTGTTTAGTAACGCACGTTTGAACTTGTAATTTTTCTAATTTGCTTGAGTGGCACGTACCACAGTTGTCCCTATCTGCACACGCGTATTCAAAGATGGGACGAATATAAACTAGATACATTTTTTCTCAAGTCTGTCTATTCATTTTAAAATTGTATTTTCTTAATACTCCTTAATTCTTACTTGTAGTTTTGGCAATATTTTATACGTGCTCGCTCCACTTTGTGTCATGAGATAATGCTACGCCTAAATGCTTATGACCGGAGGTGTTAGATATTAATTTACCATTGAATGAAAATTTTAAATTATTGGATACTTCCATATTTGAACAGATCATTATTTCCGTTTGTCTGGGTTAAATAACATGAGCCATTTTTCAGATCAATTGCTAAGTTTATTTAGGTTATGATTTATAACTACTTCTAAAGTATCAGGACTAGGGCTTGATTACTCCAAGGATGTATCATCAGCAAATAATCTAGTTAAAGAAAGATGTCTTTCACCAATATCATTTACATAAATGTGGAATGATAGGGGACCAAGCACAGAACATTGTGGTACACCAGCAGAAACATTAGACAATAATAACGACGAATCTCTAATGACTACTTTTTGTTTTCTTTCATAAAGATAATTCTTAAACCACGCTAGTAAATTTCCTCTTATTCCATATGAATTCATTTTATGTACAAGTCCATTATGCCATACCACGTCAAAAGCTTTCGAAAAATCACAAAAATACAAAACAACTGAATTTTTTATATTTTCTAATGAATTTAAAATTGTGTTGTTTCAATTAATTCATGAACAGTTGGGTGTTTGGGTAAAAAGCCCGATTGGTATTCGTAAATAAGTTTGTTACTATGTAGATGGTTGTAGACATGTTTATAAACAACCCTCTCCGTAACTTTTCCTAGACAGCTTATAAAGGATATGGGTCGATAATAAAAGGGTAAAGAGGAATCCCCTTTTTTGAAAATGGCAATTACATGAGTTATTTTCCATGCGGGTGGATATTTACCTTGGGACAAAGATTTATTAAATATAGTTTTAAGTGGTTTTGCGATTTTTTCTGATGACATTTTTAACATCCTATGACTGATTCGGTCAGGACCAGACTTATTTTTAGAATCAAGAGTATGCAGTATGTCTACTATGTATTTCATTCTCTATTATTCTAAGGGACGGACCATTTAACTTCCAGTGGGGGTTATGGTTTTTTACTAAAAAAATATTCTGATTCCCAATGCTTCGTTTAGTCCGAAAAAACTTTTCTGAACGAAACAAAAAACCATAATCCCTCCTCCCTGCAAATTAAATGGTCGGTCCCTAATAATATTATCTGTTCTATTCTCAAATTCCGTTTAATTTAGATATGAAATTAAATATTTATTCAACAATTCACATGTCTGTATCGTCATATACAATTTCGTCAAAATGTGTTTTGGATTGGTGGAATAGAATTTTTCCTTTGTTGAATTTTATTAACATTTTCATTTATTTTCCAATAGGTTTTAGAACTTGAACTTAATTGGGTAAACCTACACAAAATATCAACGGATGGATTGACGTCAAAACCACAGGCAATAGACAATTTATAATAATAACATGATTAATTAACAGAAAGTCAATGCAGAGAAAATACTGTTAATGGGTAATATTTTGTTGCTTCTATGAACTTTAGGGACAAACTGTTTTATTATCTAGGTTGGGTTTGGTTTTAGGTCTGGTTTTATTGTGTTTAACGCCACTTTCAACAATATTTCAGCTATATCGTGGCGGTCAGTTTTATTGGTGGAGGAAACCGGAGGACCCGAAGAAAACCACCGACCTGTCGCAAGTCACTGACAAACGTTAACACACAATGTAGTGCACCTCGCCCTGGGAGGGAGTCGAACCCACAACATCAGTGGTGATATGCACCGATTGCATAGGTAATTGTAAATCCAACTACCATACGATCACGGCCACGACGGCCCCATTTCTAGGTTGGGCGTGTGGACGAGGGGCTGGAATATGATATCCCTGCAGAATATTATTTTCAAAACAAATCGTGATAATAAAACAATATCGGGACAAAACAAAGCTGAAAACTGTTTAGCAACAAATTGTGACTGCAAATATTTTTCTCTCTCCGTTTTAAACAAAGACGAGTTTTCCGTTAAGTTGAAGTCAAACACTTCGGAAATTTTACGGTCGCCACCATGACTTGGTTGACCGTTATGGAATATCTGTGTCACAAATGACCATGGATATGTTTCACTTGTCGTTAACACTTCCCGGTCCTTTCACGACTTATATTACTCTGGCTGAATGTTTGTGTGCCAAGTTTTGGGCTACTAGCACTATTCTGAACCCTAGGCCTTTGGGGACAATTTCGTTTCATATGACCCGATTTACCACATGAATAGCATTTGTAATCGCGACTACCCAGACTCTGCTTCGAATTGTTTCGATATTCTGATCTAGCTTGCTTATTTGACTTTAAGCCTTTTACCTCGTTCTGAAGATTTGTCAGGGTTTTTTGCATGTTCTTTGATGTTTCACTGACATTACTGTCGCTGTCAAATGTTTCCGACGCCACTCTGAGATATCCATTTCCTTCAGTTTTCTGAATTTCGGCCTTATTAATAGCCTCTAGTTCAACTGCATGCCTTACAGCATCATTAAGGTTAACAGGTCTAGCTTGCTTAATTCCTAGCCGCATATCTACATCGATAAGAGCGTCAATAAATTGCTCTTTAGCCAATGTTTCTCGAACTTCGTTTGGGGCGGTTGGATAAGCAAAGTTAACTAATCGCCGAACATCTTGTCCCAGTTCTGATAATGTTTCAATGGCCTTTTGTCTTCGTTCCCTCAGCTGAGTTCTACACAGCTTAGTCTGATTCGACGGGGAAATCGTTCTTCTAATGACTTAACCAGCTCCTTGTAATCTTGTCTCAACTCAAGAGGAAAATTTCCCAACACACCTTGAGCCTGACCTCTTAAAGACACGGCCAAATACAACCCCTTTTCTTTTTGTGACCACTCATTAATTTGCGCACATGTATCAAAATGTGACTTATAATCTATCCAAGGGCCTTTCCCGTCATAGGGTGCTGGCTTTACAATGTTCTTATTTTTGAAGTCTTGCGACTTCTTTCTTTGCGACACGTATCTATCTGAAATTGTGTTTTGGATTGGTGGAATAGAATTTTTTCTTTGTTGAATTTTATTAACATTTTCATTTATTTTCCAATAGGTTTTAGAACTTGAACTTAATTGGGTAAACCTACACAAAATATCAACGGATGGATTGACGTCAAAACCACAGGCAATAGACAATTTATAATAATTACATGATTAATTAACAGAAAGTCAATGCAGAGAAAATACTGTTAATGGGTAATATTTTGTTGCTTCTATGAACTTTAGGGACAAACTGTTTTATTATCTAGGTTGGGTTTGGTTTTAGGTCTGGTTTTATTATGTTTAACGCCACTTTCAACAATATTTCAGCTATATCGTGGCGGTCAGTTTTATTGGTGGAGGAAACCGGTGGACCCGGAGAAAACCACCGACCTGTCGCAAGTCACTAACAAACTTTATTTACATAATGTTGTACACCTCACCCTGATCGAGATTCGAACTCACTACATCACTGGTGATAGACACTGATTGCATAGTTAGTTGTAGATCTAACTACCATACGATCAGGGCTACGACCAGCCCCTACATAAATGATGATGCTTTCATTGAGTGTTCATATGGATGAACATTGAATAAAGCCAGACAGTAACAATAGATATGAAGACGTGCAAACGTGTTATTCAGAACGAGGCTTTGTTGATGAATCTCGTTAACTCGAGGTTAATGCATGCACGCAATATTAAGTAATAAAGGGTATTGCCTGAGTTTTTCATATAGGTGTATATATGTTTATTTAGAATAACTACCTCTTTATATCGGGGGCGCAAACAGGAGGGGTACCTGCAGTGCGTCTAAAATATAATTATGTACATATTACAATATAAAAAAAAAATAGATAATAGCTTAGGTAATACATTAAAACTATATTTCAATTAATATTTAAAGCACTTGATCGGAAAACATACATCCTTTTTAACATACTTTTACCTATCAGAAAGAAGAAATCACCACACTCTTTGTTAAAATAATAACACGTATCCCCAATTGAAAATTGTAGTTTTTATAAGGGCGACAACTCCGTGAAATCCAGACAGGGTATAAATACATTCATATGATCAACAATTTCTTGAAAACTTTGGTCTCTTATATTTTTGTATGCTGGACATAAAGGTGTTAAATGTGAAACTGATCAAAAAGTGACAAACATGTGATTTTCAACCTACATGTCCATGAAATGACCTGCATTTGTAATTGATTTCCCGTTGACCCGCTAATTACTCATAAAACGAATATAATTTCTTATCCATTGAGAAACAAAAATGTATTTGATGATGATTTTTCAGTAATCTGACCAATGCATTGCTCATGGCGTTTGACATCCTGCGAGTGACAGACATTCCATTTTCACGTCTGACCTACATTTGTAATGGCTTTTACGTTGACCCGCTAATTACCCATAAAACCAACAATTGCTTATCCATTGCGGAGTGGGTATTAATCTTGCCATTGTATTGCCAATGACGTTTGGCATCATCATCATAAGGATTCTCCGGGATGAAGAGAGGAAAATCATGGGTTCAATAAATGACGTTCTGACGTTCTATCAGGTCGGGTAAAGAATCATAACAATGATAATGTCAAATGGCTTGCGCAATGCAATACCCGGACTTGAGTCAATCTAATTAAAATTAGATCTCCGCACTTGCTCCCTATTTTCTATCGGTTGCTTTGTAGTCGCCGTGTACGCGTGGTTTTTTCGGTTGTTTTGTAGTCGCCGTGTACCGCGCTTGCGCGGCGACTACAAAACAACCAGCTATGCAACCAGTACCGATCACCACTGACGTTGTGTGTTCGAATCTCGACCAGGGCGAGGTGAACAACATTATGTGATAAAATGTGCCAGTGACTTGGGACAGGTCGGTGGTTCTCTCCAGGAACTGCGGTTTCCTCCACCAATAAAATTGACCGCCACCATATAACTGAAATATTGTTGAAAGTGGCGTTAAACACCATCAAGCAAACAAGCAAACAATGTTTTTCATCAGTCAATAAAAGCATGGTTGCCGTCCGCAATATACATGTTCATGATTAAGAAATATTAAAGCAAATCTCCTTTGAAACCACCAATTGGAACAAATCAGAAAGAGGTTCTTTAACAATATTTCTCATTTCCTTTTGACGGGACAGAAAACACGACTGATACATACATTTCTTGTTTCTGACTGTCCACTGTATAAAATGTTTTAAAACATTGGAACAAACATTACTGGAATGACGTCATTTCATACCGAATTAACAAACAACATGGCCGCCACAGGAAATTCTTGTTTCTGATAGACAAGGTATAAAAGCTGCGCTGAATTGCCCTCTTGCAAATGTAAGTACCACATCCTTAATCTAAAATGGCCTTCATTACTGAATTTAGAAAATACTTTAAAAGATCAAAACATGTCATAGATTAATAATTTTGCGGTGAATTGATGCTTTGCATCAAGTTTTACGTGTATTCTGCTTGTTTAAATTTAATTGAACTATTTTAGAATTAAAAGTAGGAGCAATTAAAGAACTAAATTCAATTATATTGTAATTTGTCCAGATGTGTTCCAGATCTTATATACTGTTTGTATTAAGAATCGAATGCAATCTTTTGTAGTTTTATTGTCGTGTGAAAGACTTGACCGAACTATATTTTAAATGATGCACGATAGCCCTCATATTAAAAAAGGATAATTCTGTCTATACTTTTACAATCATATAAAACTGCAATGATTGTTTTAAAAACTAATAATCACATTTTTACATTATTCTTAACTACAATTGAAATTATTAATATGTGTTTTAATATTCCACATTTGCACCTGTTATTATTGTGTATAGTTATCAGTTTTATGACGTTCCAAAATTGTTCGCAGAAGTGGGCGTGGTTGAATTTTATTAGTTTTATGACGTACGAAAATAGTTCGCAGAAATGGGCGTGGTTGAGTTTTATTAGTTTTAAGACGTACGAAAATAGTTCGCAGAAGTGGGCGGGGTTGAGTGGTTGTGCGCTTCTTTGACTGATGAAGTTTCATTTTCGATGTCACCCGTCAACTTTTTGATCAATCACACTGGGCTTTCTAAATGAAACGAAGACATAATGTAATTATTCAATAATAATAATAAAATAATGATATGGTTAGCGTTAAGATTATGATGTTTAACGCCACTTTCAGCAATATTTCAGCTATATCATGGCGACCAGTTTTAGTGGTAGAAGAAGCCGAAATACCCGGAGAGAACCACCGACCATGACATGGGCAAGCAACTGGTAAATGTTATCGCTTGCGGCTGCGAGTCGAGTGCACCTTTTTTGTAATTTACAAAGCCGGGCTCGAACACACGCCGTATTGATGACAGGCTTGCATGAAATGTTAGGTAATCCAACTACCTAGCTCAATGAGCCACCCGGGACCTTAAGGTTATTCCAGGAACGCGTCGTGTTCACTAGATTAGATATAATATGCAATTACTGCACTTGAACGAGATCAATATGAGGTTTTATGGAGCAGAGTACAACAGTATTGAACGAGGCGAAGCCGAATTCAATATTGTTGTACTCTGCTCCATAAAACCTCATATTGATCAAGTTCAAGTGTAGTAATTGTTTTATTACATACGGCTCTATTTTACTCTAATTTAGAAATTTTATGAAAACTGAAATTTCTGAAACTTTTTGAAAATTTTATCATTTTGAATACCGGTATTTTTTTAAATCATATGAAATTTTTGAAAGTTTTGAAATTTTATGAAAATTTAGAATTTTTAAAAAAAATTGAAATTTTAAGAAATTTTCAAAATTTTCAAATTTAAAAAAAAAAATGAACTTTAATTTTTTAATTTTTTTTTATTTTATAATTTTCAAATTTTTTGAAAATGTTCAAATTTTATTCCATTTTCTAACATATTGATTAGCAAAAATCAATTTCTGTGCAATAAAAAAACATATTGCACTCTCGTGTCACGTAATTTCATTCATTGATTTTGCACGAGAGTGCAATATGATTATTTATTGCACCGAAATTGCTTTTTGCTAATCAATATGTTAGAAAATGGAATGTCACGTGTATTGATTCTGGCCAATAGAAAAACAGTAAAATAGAGCCTTATGTAATAAACGTTTTTATTCCATCATCCCTATATTTATTGAAAGTATCCGATTTCTCATGGAAATTATGTCTATGGTTATTGTGAGTGCCATGAGGATTATGAAAAATTTCTCGAATCTTTTTGAAAGCATCGGGATACGTGTAACAGGTTTAGTTTGGTTTATGGTGTTTAATGCCACTTTCAACAATATTTCAGTGGTCAGTTTTATTGGTGGAGAAAGTAACTGAAAAACATTATCACATAATGTTGTATTGAGTACACCTCGCCATGAACGGGTTCGAACTCACGACTTTAGTGGTGATAGGCACTGATTGTACATGTAGTTGTAAATCCAACTACCACACGATCACGACCATGACGGCCCCACGTGTAACAGTGACTTAATGTGGTACCTAACACTACAGGCAGATAACTCTTTAAAATCAGTTGAACGTTTTGATCATATGATGTTTGTATGCAGATTTCAAGCATCTCAGTGATCAAAACCTCAGAGAGAAAAGCTGCTATGTGGCTAGTGAATTTATAGCTCTGAGTCTGTTAGTTGGAATTTGCGAAAATTTTGATATTTATTACAGTGGATATATTCAAACACACTGCCAAAAAAATACGAAAATTAAACGAGCAGATCAAATTTTACCTGAAGTGTATGGTACCACCTTAAAACATTACAATATGTTACCTAGGTTTCTACCATTTTTCGATCAGTTTTTTTTATCTATTCTGACGATGTCGTATTTTTTGTGTGTTTCATTTTATTTTAGAATTATAATTTCTGTAATCATGATGATCTTTTCAATAAGGAGCGGGTTGGATCAATGCCGTCTTAGCGCATGGGCACGAGGGGCAGTTCCCCGGGGGCCACATGCTAATCTAGGTATGGTGTGTATTGCATGTTATTTAATGTTTAAACACTGCGTTTATCGGAAGTACCAATACAATAAATATATGTTTAATTTTATCGACCATTAAACATTTTTATTCCTGTGAGTGGTTCTGTAGGTAGGGCATCAGTGCACTGTTTTGTCGGGGGCCTATAATGCTGTTAAGACAGCCCTGGATTGGATACGGAAACCATTGGGATAGTTTTAAAAAGCATTTGGGATATTTTCAATAAGAATCAAGATACTTTCTGGATATAACAATTAAAAGAATCTCGATGGAAAATACATCCTGATATTCTTCCATTTCTATTTTAACATGAATTGCCTCTCATAGCATTTACAATTTCGCAGTCAAAACGAAAGTGCTGTCAACAATTTTTATAGACCAATCAAATTGCATATTACAAGAAGGCCAACATCCGGAACATTAGTTCAAATTAATTATCACTTCATTATATTGTATATACTATCGCTAAAAGATGTGTAGACAATTAACATGTTTAAAACATTTAATATGTTTATCATTCCACAAGAACCGCTAAGGCGCTAATTGAGTGGTTTTGTTTCTAATATTTATCTTTACACCTTTTGTGAACATGTCAATTTGAAGGTTTACATAATTATCAGAATTATTCGATCATGTTTCAAAGCAATGACCACTCTTGTTTGAATCATTTTTACATTTCAGATGAATAACGAAAACAAAAATCCACTATTTCCTCATGAACGTTACAAAAAGTGAAGAAACTTTAAGAACTCGAATTGTCCTAATGTTAACCATCTCCAATCACCATAAGTTATTTGTTTTAAATATTCATACATACATTTACTAATATTCCCATGGCGGTCATATTCAAAACGAAAAACCATTTTGCATTTTCACACACAACGGTTGCCACATGGTGGAGCAAGAACTGTTTATCCTTTTCGTAGCACCCGAGTTTCCCTCGGTTTTTAATTTATCTTCTTTTGTTGTTGCTAGTATTTGGAATATGTGTTGCTGATTCGGCTTTTTTTAAGGTACATTTGAATGAACGTATGATTTCGAGAGAGGTTTGTTTGATGATGTTTAGCGCCACTTTCAACAATATTTCTAATATATCGTGGCGGTCAGTTTTATTGGTGGAGGAAACCGGAGAAAACCACCGACCTGTCGCAAGTCACTGACAAACTTTATCACATAATGTTGTACACCTCGCCCTGATCGAGATTCGAACTCACAACATCAGTGGTGATAGGCACTGATTGCATAGGTAATCCAACTACCATGCGATCACGGTCACGACGGCCCCTTATGGGGGATGTAACACTGATCAACCATACTAAACGTATGAACATAAAACATTTGAGCACACGTTTGTACTCACGTGCGATAAACTAGTCCAATCAGAAAACTACATCCACTAAACACTTTGTTCTGATTGGACAATATTGGAGTATGGTGACGAAAATAGAACTAGAAAATGTTATGACTGTAAGGCCAGCTCTCGGATTGGTTGGAATAAATTAGTTGATCATAATTTATTTTCGTTATTTTTGTTTGTTTAAATATAGTGTTGTCCATCACATATTATGTTGTGTTTTTTGTTTTGGTTGTCTTCATCTTGTGTCTTGTGTACCCAATATGGCCAGTTTCTCTGGATTGTCCATTCTTGATTGCCCCTTCAATTTTCTCTAACGTTTATTTACAGTTTCTCTGGATTGTCCATTCTTGATTGCCCCTTCGGTTTTCTCTAACGTTTATATTTATTCCATCCAGGTAGAACTAGCGAATTAATTACTCCATTCAAGTTATATCTTATTGAAATATAGTGTCTTCCTCAAAATCAAGTTTTAATTTATATGAAAGAAAACAGTGTTTATACTTTAATAATAAAGTGGTGTCTTTGATAATTTAAAAATGATAAACACACAAATAAATGAATAGATAAGTGTGTTTTCAGAACATGATTTTGAACGAAATTTTATGAGAAAAGAGATCATTTCAATTTTCATATTATGAACTTTCCATTTATATGTTGCACCATGTCAGCAGCATCTGCATAAGGAGTATATCTCCAGAACTTATGGTTCATGTCGGGATTGTCTTGATCTAGTGTTGCTGTTAACAAGGAAGCTACAGAACTAAGGATTCCTATTGGATAAGTGAATGTCATCACTTCGTATGTTTTACCGTCATCATCATTACTTGGTTAACCGTTACGGAATGTCTGTGTACCAAATGATCACGTATATGTTCCGTTTGTCTTAGCCACGAAATTAATCCCGTCCTCCATGTATATATCATCACTTATCATAGGATTTGCATGAAGATTAATATGACGGGTGCCAATAATAGAGCAGGAACTGCTTACCTTTTCGGAATACCGGTGTTCACACCTTCTTTTTAGTGGTGTTCGTGTTACTTACTTACTTACTGAAACCCTTTGCTCCGCTGGGGAGCATAGGCCATTGACGAACTATCTCCATCTAACTCGATTTGGCGCTAGTGGTGTTCGTGTTGCTTACTTACTTACCTAAGCCCTTTGCTCCGCTGGGGAGCATGGGTCATTGACGAACTACCTCCATTTAACTTGGGCGCTAGTGGTGTTCGTGTTGCTTACTTACTTACTTAAGCCCTTTGCTCCGCTGGGGAGCATGGGTCATTGACGAACTACCTCCATCTAACTTGGGCGCTAGTGGTGTTCGTGTTGCTTACTTACTTACTTAAGCCCTTTGCTCCGCTGGGGAGCATGGGTCATTGACGAACTACCTCCATCTAACTTGGGCGCTAGTGGTGTTCGTGTTGCTTACTTACTTACTTAAGCCCTTTGCTCCGCTGGGGAGCATGGGCCATTGACGAACTGCCTCCATTTAACTTGGGCGCTAGTGGTGTTCGTGTTGCTTACTTACTTACTTAAGCCCTTTGCTCCGCTGGGGAGCATGGGTCATTGACGAACTACCTCCATCTAACTTGGGCACTAGTGGTGTTCGTGTTGCTTACTTACTTACCTAAGCCCTTTGCTCCGCTGGGGAGCATGGGTCATTGACGAACTACCTCCATCTAACTTGGGCGCTAGTGGTGTTCGTGTTGCTTACTTACTTACTTAAGCCCTTTGCTCCGCTGGGGAGCATGGGCCATTGACGAACTACCTCCATCTAACTTGGGCGCTAGTGGTGTTCGTGTTGCTTACTTACTTACTTAAGCCCTTTGCTCCGCTGGGGAGCATGGGCCATTGACGAACTGCCTCCATTTAACTTGGGCGCTAGTGGTGTTCGTGTTGCTTACTTACTTACTTAAGCCCTTTGCTCCGCTGGGGAGCATGGGTCATTGACGAACTACCTCCATCTAACTTGGGCGCTAGTGGTGTTCGTGTTGCTTACTTACTTACCTAAGCCCTTTGCTCCGCTGGGGAGCATGGGTCATTGACGAACTACCTCCATCTAACTTGGGCGCTAGTGGTGTTCGTGTTGCTTACTTACTTACCTAAGCCCTTTGCTCCGCTGGGGAGCATGGGTCATTGACGAACTACCTCCATCTAACTTGGGCGCTAGTGGTGTTCGTGTTGCTTACTTACTTACTTAAGCCCTTTGCTCCGCTGGGGAGCATGGGCCATTGACGAACTACCTCCATCTAACTTGGGCGCTAGTGGTGTTCGTGTTGCTTACTTACTTACCTAAGCCCTTTGCTCCGCTGGGGAGCATGGGTCATTGACGAACTACCTCCATCTAACTTGGGCACTAGTGGTGTTCGTGTTGCTTACTTACTTACTTAAGCCCTTTGCTCCGCTGGGGAGCATGGGCCATTGACGAACTACCTCCATCTAACTTGGGCGCTAGTGGTGTTCGTGTTGCTTACTTACTTACCTAAGCCCTTTGCTCCGCTGGGGAGCATGGGCCATTGACGAACTACCTCCATCTAACTTGGGCGCTAGTGGTGTTCGTGTTGCTTACTTACTTACCTAAGCCCTTTGCTCCGCTGGAGAGCATGGGCCATTGACGAACTACCTCCATTTAACTCGGGCGTTAGTTGTGTTCGTGTTGCTTACTTACTTACCTAAGCCCTTTGCTCCGCTGGGGAGCATGGGTCATTGACGAACTACCTCCATCTAACTTGGGCACTAGTGGTGTTCGTGTTGCTTACTTACTTACTTAAGCCCTTTGCTCCGCTGGGGAACATGGGCCATTGACGAACTACCTCCATTTAACTCGGGCGCTAGTGGTGTTCGTGTTGCTCCATCTTTAATCTTCTCTGTAGTGTTTTGTAAACCATTGATTGTTCTAATCTTTTACTAATGTATTTTCTGTCCTAAACAATTCCTGAACCTTTCCTCATTCATGACTTATCACCGGGTTAGTGGAGCAGGAGCTGCCTACCTTTCCGGAGCACATGAGTTCACCCCCGGGTTTTAGTGGGGTTCGTGTTACTCGATCTTTAGTTTTATGTGTATGTTTTGTAGATCGTTGTTTGTCCTTTTGTACTTTTTTGGCCATTGTATTGTCTGTTCTTCTTCTATTTACGGCTTCTGATTACCTCCCTTTGGTATCTTGTAGCCATTGTATTGTCTGTTCTTCTATTTACGGCTTCTGAGTACCTCCCTTTGGTATCTTGTAGCCATTGTATTGTCTGTTCTTCTTCTATTTACGGCTTCTGATTACCTCCCTTTGGTATCTTGTAGCCATTGTATTGTCTGTTCTTCTTCTATTTACGGCTTCTGATTACCTCCCTTTGGTATCTTGTAGCCATTGTATTGTCTGTTCTTCTTCTATTTACGGCTTCTGATTACCTCCCTTTGGTATCTTGTAGCCATTGTGTTGTCTGTTCTTCTTCTATTTACGGCTTCTGATTACCTCCCTTTGGTATATTTTGGCCATTGTATTGTCTGTTCTTCTTCTATTTACGGCTTCTGATTACCTCCCTTTGGTATCTTGTAGCCATTGTATTGTCTGTTCTTCTTCTATTTACGGCTTCTGATTACCTCCCTTTGGTATCTTTTGGCCATTGTATTGTCTGTTCTTCTTCTATTTACGGCTTCTGATTACCTCCCTTTAGTATCTTGTAGCCATTGTGTTGTCTGTTCTTCTATTTACGGCTTCTGATTACCTCCCTTTGGTATCTTGTAGCCATTGTATTGTCTGTTCTTCTTCTATTTACGGCTTCTGATTACCTCCCTTTGGTATCTTGTAGCCATTGTATTGTCTGTTCTTCTTCTATTTACGGCTTCTGATTACCTCCCTTTGGTATCTTTTGGCCATTGTATTGTCTGTTCTTCTTCTATTTACGGCTTCTGATTACCTCCCTTTAGTATCTTGTAGCCATTGTATTGTCTGTTCTTCTATTTAAGGCTTCTGATTACCTCCCTTTGGTATCTTGTAGCCATTGTATTGTCTGTTCTTCTTCTATTTACGGCTTCTGAGTACCTCCCTTTGGTATCTTGTAGCCATTGTTTTGTCTGTTCTTCTTCTATTTACGGTTTCTGATTACCTCCCTTTGGTGTCTTCAAACTTTTCTTTTTCCATTTGATGTAATTTTATTTTAAAATTTCAATTCGATAGCTTATTTACTATATAATGGCTTAATTCTGGTTGTCAACAACATTTGTTTCACCAAAGTCCGGGCTTGGTAGAAAATAAACCTACTAACCCGAAAATATGGAATCCACGATCTTCCGCACTCTATTCGAACATGCTTACCATTTCACCACCGAGGTGGTATCATAAATTCAAGAGAATGTAGAGCAACAGCTGATCTGTAGCTTATTCAATATTCTGATCCAGATATGAGAAAAACATTTAATTTACTTATTATCTGAGAAATTAAAAAAAAACAAAATAATAAAATATCTACCATCGATTTCTTTATAGAATGCTGACAAATACCAGACATGAGTATTTACAAAAGAAATGCCATGCATTCATTTGTTTGTTTTATAGGAAAGAACAAAAAATGATGAGGAAAATAGCGTGGGATGATTCCAGCTTAAAAACAAGTAAAATATATAATATGTCTGTTTGTAATTGCTGTATCAGAATATATCTGTTATTTATCTTATCCATGTTAAATAAATGTCCTCTGAGAACCCATGATTGGAAATATACTTGCGGACAAAGGAAAGGAACTTCAGTGCTTAAGATATATCTCATATACTTTTAAAGATACCTTATAAAGTCTTAAAGATATGCTTAACATTCTTTTGAAAATAGCTTTAATGGAAGCATAGTTTGTTTGTAGTTTAGACATGGGAAATATTATTTCGGCTAAAAGTTGATCTCTTGAGATACTCAGATAGACAGGAATAAAATGTAACAACTAAAATGTCACTCATGTTAAAATGTCGTATAATCTACATGTATGACTTCCGGGAATTAGTTCCTATCTAATAGGGGTCGTCGTGGTCGTGATCGTATGGTAGCTGGATTTACAACTATTTGTGCAACCAGTACCTATCACCACTAAGGTGGTGAGTTCGAACCCCGTTCATGGCGAGATGTACTTGATACAATAGTATGTGATAAAGTTTGTTAGTGACTTGCGGCAGGTCGGTGGTTTTCTCAGGGAGCTCCGGTTTCCTCCACTAATAAAACTGACCGCCATGATATAGCTGAACTATTGTTGAAAGTGGCGTTAAACACCATAAACCAAACCTATGCCAAACCTCATAGAAATATTCCTACTATGTATTGGCTACCTAAATTACAGAAACAATCTTTCAAATTTCGCCTTATATCAGCCTCTGGCAAATATTCTACCACAAAATGTCTTTTCTTCTAAGAAACAACTTCACTACAATCAAACAACTTGCTATCAATTTTTGTAATAAAGTTTACGATCACAGTAGATTAACACATTTTGGAGTGTTAAAAAATCTTTTGAAGTGCTAGACAGGCCTACAGGGGCGGATCCAGGATTTTGTGTTAGAGGGGACGAAAGTCGGCGAGGGGTCTGGGGACCACTTAAGGTCTCCAGCGGGTCCAGGGCATAGCCCTGGTAGGGGGCCCGGGGGGCGTCCCCCTGTAAGCTCCAGGGTTTTGAGTATTTAGGAAGCTTTTCCGTCAACAATTTTGAAGCATTTTGTGAATGTGATGAAGTGTATTAAAACGCACGAATCTTCTCCAAAAAGTTTCAAATAGCTTCTAAGCAGTGATTGTAAGTTAAAGGGAGATGTCACTTGAAATTATGTATCTGAAGCTGTGACTCACCTGATTTCCATATCACGCCGAGTATTCGTATACTCGGAACAAGTGCGGACACTTTGAACTCGGTGCAAGTTAGTTATTTTGAACGTTTTCATTGGTCAATTTTGAATTTTTGGAGACTACAGACCGTGGAGCATGACAGCGACAGAACACGGAACAGCATGCTCCGCGATCTGTAGTGTCCAAAAATTGAAAATTGACCAATGAAAACGTTCAAAATACCTAGCTTGCACCGAGTTTCCGAGAACCCGGCGTGCTATATTAGCCAATTTTCTCATGTTTCTCTGTTGAAAATGGGGTAATTTGTATTGAAATGTTTGTAGAATGGATAAATTTTGATAAAATTAATGTCTAAGGGATTATAATATCACTTTGTTTTCTAATCAATCGTCGACTGCTTCAAAAGTTCAAAAGTAATTAGATAAACTAAAAGGGCAATGCAACGGGTAAATATATAAAATGATTTAATACATTTAACAGGCAAATGAATGAATGCTGATATGCTTAATAGAGGGACGGAAGACACCTCCCCCCCCCCCCCCCCCCCCCCCTTTCCTCTCTCTCTCTCTCTCTCTCTCTCTTTATTTTTTTTAGGGGGGGGGGGGGGGGCTATAAATATTTTGATAAACAACATTTTTGTTCGTTCTGGCCATATAATGTTTTGTCAAATTGTTGGAATTCCGGACATGATTAGTATCTTCAAACTCTTTTTATACTATCATTTTTTTATAGACAAGATTTTTGTTCGTTCTGGCCATAAAATGTTTCGTCAAATTGTTGGAATTCCAATAGGATCGAATTGCACCCCTCTCATTGCTGATTTGCTTTTATATTGTTATGAATCTCAATTTATGGATAAACCCAAAAAGAGACCGTTCAAAGCACACACTTATTAGTTTATTCAACACTATCTGTATACAGTCAAACCTGCCCATGTGGTCACCTCTATTAAGCAGTCACCTGCATTAAAAGGTCACCTTTATTTTGTCCTGTCACAGAAAGTTTCATATGAGTTGCACCTCTTTTAAGCTATCAATTGTCTTATATAAGTCCACTTTTTGTTTGTACCAAAGGTGACCTCTTAATACAGGTTTGACCGTATATTTAGACGATATCTTGATTGTAAGCAATCTCAATTTTCTTACGTCTGTAAAAGAAATTTATCTGAAGCAACTTACGTTGAATAAAGCTAACATTACCAAGACTCTTGTGAATTTTTAGATTTAGACATATCTGTTTTTCAATGTATATTCAACACGCGCGTTTATGGCAAAGGTGACGATTTTTTCTCTCGTTATCGTCAATTTTTTCATTTTTTGGATGGTGACGTTCGTTTGGCCACATAATATGGTGTTTACATTTCTCAGTTGGTTCGCTTTGCACACATTTGTAATAATATGTCTGACCTCAATCATCATAAAACAGTTTTTCATAAATTATCGGACATAATTTTATTACATGCAGAAATATGACACCAAATGATATTCCCAAACCATGTTTTATGGCGATGCAATTAACAAAGTTCAAATCTGAGATATCTAAACTTGTAAAATACCAAAGAAATCTTATTGGTAAAGGCTATGACTTAACAACTATAGTTTACTCTTTGAGGCAGGTGTGCTTTTCCAAAAATATAGACAATCTGCTATTACAACCAGTAGGTCCAACTAGTAATTAAATTAGTACATTTATTCTTCGTTATTACTATGTATTAGTATTATATGATTCCAACAATCAGTTATGATTTTTTTTTGTCCTAAGAGTAATGGTCTTTAAGCCAATAGATTCTACCTTCCAAGCTATTCATTGGGAGCAAGGTAACCGAAGGTTCTAAACAGGATACCCCAAAATCGGCTAATGCCACCTAAGCCTGAGGGAGGAGAACCTTAGTCTTAAAACTTTGCTTTGATAATTTATATAGCCAATGAAAGACACCATATTCTTATTAATGATATCCAATCCAGTGGTGTCCGACACAGATTGTGTTGTGTTTTTGTTTTGTTTTTCTTCGTCTTGTGTATCCTATGTTGCCAGTTTATCTGGATTGTACTTTTTTGATTGCCACCTTCGATGTTCTCTAATGTTTATTTATCTTATAAATGTATTCTTCGAAGATATTTTGAAAACTTTATAATATATCTGTGATAAGTAATAAATACGAAAACGTCTTGAAATAATCATGTTCATGAGACGTTCACTACAAGTAGTGGGTACACAAGGTACTGCTTTTTTCGTTATTGATTTTGCACAAAACTTGAATATTGTCCTCCATTGTGTGATTTGCTATTCTTCTTGTCAGAACTCAACCTTTCTTTTGACGTAACCATATCGACCACTGTTGTAATTGAACTCCAATGCTGCATCATTTATTTAACAAAACATTTATACTTCTGTTACTGCAACAGAATAGTATTTTTGATGTTATATGTAATACATTTTATCTATGGGCAATGTGTATTTTGTCCACCAGTATATAAAATTATGTGTCATGTAATAAATTATTTATGGACCTGTTCTTTTATCCACCAGTATAGAAAATCATGTATCTGTCTAATTATTTTTTTAATATGACTTCTTCTAAGTTTGTTTGTTTGTTTGTTCGGTGGTGTTTAACGTCACTTTCAATAATATCTCGATTATATCGTGGCGGTCAGTTTTATTGGTGGCGGAAACCGAAGGACCCGGAGAAAACCACCTTCCTGTCGCAAGTCAATGACAAACTTTATCACATAATGTTGTTCGCTCGTTTGTTTTTGAGGTTTTTTTTTGGTTGGGGGAAGCTACACCCTATATATGACATATGTATTGCATTTCGTACCATTTTCTGGATTGAGAGTTTACTTATGTACATTTTTCTACAACGACGTGTAAATTGAAAGTAAGTGAAATAAACCAAAGAAACAATCAAGAATGGACATTCCTGAGACACAGGCAACATTAAATCTGGAGAAGGGCATGGTTCTTGGACATCAGCGAAACACATGTTATCGAGTAAGCCCCATCCTTTCCCGGAATGAGATAGCATGGATGGATTTATGAAAACAGTAAATGTTCCCAGAAATACATTTCTGAAAGTTTTGCCATAAATAATGTTATTTTATTGGAATATTAGAAATATTTGCTATGGTAACCGCTGATATTGCATTTCTGTCTAACCTTTATTTATTCCCTAGAGCCATCAAAAGACGTTGTTTGTTTCTAACTAAATTTCTTATAAAAATTCTGGAATTTCCAAATAATTTAGATTTCGTATAATACAATGACCTGCAATCAATACTGCAGGAATGATTTTGTATCATGTTAAATTGTGCAATACTATCTTGAACACTCCTTCTTAAATAGTGATCTTCTGAGAATATAATCAATATTTGACAAAGCTTTTAAATGCAGACATCTTGAGGCATCTTTCAGGGACGTTAGTTCTATAAGTTGCAAAATAAACCAAAAGCAGTTATGAAAAATAGTACAATTCAATATAAATTAGAAATGTATTAGATATTATAGGCTAAAGGCAGCGGAAACAAGATCCTGCTGCAGAACTGACAAGAAAAAAAGAGTAATTGATATATAAAAATAATATATATGTCTGAAAATTCATTCGGACAATGTTAAGATTAGCTTTATTTTTATTTTAGTTCTTCCCTCAGCGGAATTTAAAACACACTGCAGCACCTATTGCCTTAGCTTAGTTATAAACCATTTAACCTACTCCGCCAAATACATTATATAAAAATACATCTTTATTCACTCCGGTCACGAGATTCCCTGTCACATAAGATGAAACTTTAAGTTGAGACTTTAAGGCGAGACTCGAGTGTTGAAGGAGATGTTGGTGGTGTATGCACGTGTATTGGTTTTAATAATAATTTGGTAGCAACCTATTGTTTGTATTGGACAAAAACACCTTTTAGTCTTTAAACAACTTTTGATAGAAAAACTCCCTGAAAATAACATCTGATTATTGATATGTTTATTCTCCATGTATACCTCAAATCTTAACATAAATGTTAGTCAGTGTATCTCTGCAGCCAAAGGTCACGATCCACCTTCACTCTTCACAGGAGGGGGAGGGGCGGTGGATCGTAACCCTTGGCTAGTGAGGACGTAATCAGTAAGGGGGTTTCAATTTCAATATTGAACGATAATTACTAACGGTTAGCGAATTTAATTTGTGTGGTAATATCATTTTAAAGAACGGCAGTTTGAGTGTACCAACTAAAATCATTTGCTATAAAGGCTATTAAATACAGATTATCAAAACTCTTTTAATTTAGTGGACAAGGCCAATTCTAGAGATAGTTTATTTACTCATAGATACTTATAACATAATCCACAAGTAAGCAAACTACAAAACACTACACAGAAAACTAAAGATTGAGAAACACGAACCACACTTTTCCACAGAAAGCTGGCGACAGTGACACAGGGTTACGGCTTTTTACGATATTTTAACATTTTATTTCTTCAAGTTGATAAGATCGAAATGCAAAGAAAAGTTAGCGATACTGACGTCTGGTTACTGTTTTGTGCGACATGTTAGCATTTCAATTGTTTTAAGTTGATAAGATCGAGATGCCAAGAATAGATGGCGACATTGACACATGGTTACTGGTTTATTTTACGATTTGTTTAGCATTACGCTTGTTCATAAAATTGGAAAATGTCAGCAACTTAATAGAATCTAGGGTTTTAGCAACATACGACTGCAAAAAAAAATATTTGGTACACATTTTTATTAAATTTGATAAATATTATTTCCTGCCTCTTGATCTGTTGTTCTTTTCATTATGCACTCCAATTTAATCTACGAGTGAAATCATTGTTAAATTTGACAGTGTGGAAAATGGAACAGCTGCGTGACAAAAAGTGTGTACGTGCCACCTTGCCCGTATCCGTAAACATAAATTACCGTCTTTCTTCAAAGTGTGCTACCGTAGTTTGTACTTTTAGATATATTTGAATCGAATAATTCATGGAAGCGATAATTTGTTGGGAATTTTAGCATGAATTTGTAGGATATTATACAATTATAGCCTTTTGATGAGGTCAATACATGAATTTATCGACCCGTTAAAAGTATATTGACCGAGGACGAATTTATCGACCCGTTAAAAGTATATTGACCGAGGACGAAGTCCGAGGTCAATATACGTTTAACGAGTCGATAAATTCATGTATTGACCGATATTAAAAGGCTATAATTGCTTTATTATTTTTTTAAACACTGGAAAAAAGTAGGCTATCATTGTTTTATCATTTTTCAATATTATTATTTAAATATTAAAATTTTGAAATTGTATGAAAACGTTAAAAAAATATTAACTTTTTGAAAATTTTATCATTTTGAAATTTTTTGATATTTTAGAAATTTTGAAATATTTTGAAATTGGCGGAGATATTTGAATGCGAATCTATTTTAGGAAACATGAGGTTTACAATTTTATTGTAGCATGCTAAACGTGTTTATATATTTTATCACGTGTCACAAATTCCTCCAATCAATGAAATCTAATTACAATGAAAAATAATAATAGTAAATTGTATCCCTTACTACCGCACTAGATAAAATACTGCGAATCTTGCCAACCCATGTTAAAACTCATAACAAATTATGGCCTCCATGAATTATTTCTTCAAAATTTTATTATCTAATCCGTGTTACTGCTGAAACATCTTCCGTGTCCGAACATTTAACCTTTTCGCTTTCGGCGATTTGATCAAAAATGGCAAACGAAACAAAAAGGCGGAGCTTACGCAACATTTCCGACTCTGACAAAGGTGTTAAAAAATAATATCACAGCCTAGAAAATTAATTGACAGTAGCAATGTAAGTTTGGAGATCTTTGGAGCCGGCGGGATGATTTCGGGAATAATGCATTTTGCATGTCAACATGATTTATTTGCACGTTTTTGGTTTCGGATGTGGAAATAAATAAGTCAATCAATAAGGTCACTCAAAGGACATGCGAGATTTACGCAACATTACTGATCAATGAAAATAAGTTACTTCATTGGTCATTAATATTGCATAAGCTCCTCCTATCATTTTAAATGACAATCAATGAAACAGCAAAAGTTGAAAAAAGCAATTAAGTTGCACAAAAGTGTAGCAGTAGATTAGAACAAATGACTACAAATTTGTCAGATTCCAGCCACTAGGATGATCACAGGAATAATGATAATGTTACATTTTAACCACGTCCAACCAGTACTTTATATTTCAATTTAAGTAATTAAAGAAAATAATTAGAATAAATTCTCAATCACAGAACCATTTAATATGGAAACAGAAATCAACAGTATTATTTGCTAAAGCTGAGCACATGAGACCAAGACGTGTTTGTTTGCGCACAGTGGTGTTCAACACATATTGTGTTGTGTTTTTGCTTTGTTTTTCTTCGCCATGTGTACCTTATGTTGCCACTTCCTCTGGATTTTCCATTTTCGAGTACACATCGCCTGACCCTGAATACGGAAGATATCATGTCGTTTAGTAGAACCAAATAAAAAATAATTTTTTTTTTTTTTTTTTTTAGAATCCAATTATAATTAGCTTGCAAAGTCTCGTCAATTGTCCTTTTCAATATGCAAACGTATGGCGTAGAAACATGCCCGAGGAGCGAGTCGAAATGAGTGATGTCGGAATAGTTGATTATAAAAATAGTAGGGTCGTACCATAAACAACAAATTAACTGAAGCAACAATGTTCATAAAACTAAAAATAAATTATCATCAATGCGTGAAAGTTCCGTCATACAAATAGAAAATACCATACTAACAAATGCCTATAGGAAAATTCTTTTAAGAATCTTGATTCAAATCGTAACTTAATATGATTTAAAATGTCAAAACAGATTACAAATTTGGAAAACGTTTGAATTCCTACAATTACTTTGCTAGTTTTTTCAGCTATTGGACAGATATACAATTGGAAACCTCGTTGTGTACAACGGTACATGGATTTTCGGCAGGAAAAACATCAATTCCGACAATTCTTTTGCTAGCTTTTGCAGCTATTGGACAGATATACAATTGGAAACCTCGTTTTGTACAACGGTACATGGATTTTCTGCAGGAAAAACATCAATTCCGACAATTCTTTTGCTAGCTTTTTCAGCTATTGGACAGATATACAATTGGAAACCTCGTTGTGTACAACGGTACATGGATTTTCTGCAGGAAAAACATCAATTCCGACAATTCTTTTGCTAGTTTTTTCAGCTATTGGACAGATATACAATTGGAAACCTCGTTGTGTACAACGGTACATGGATTTTCGGCAGGAAAAACATCAATTCCGACAATTCTTTTGCTAGCTTTTTCAGCTATTGGACAGATATACAATTGGAAACCTCGTTTTGTACAACGGTACATGGATTTTCTGCAGGAAAAACATCAATTCCGACAATTCTTTTGCTAGCTTTTTCAGCTATTGGACAGATATACAATTGGAAACCTCGTTGTGTACAACGGTACATGGATTTTCGGCAGGAAAAACATCAATTCCGACAATTACTTTGCTAGCTTTTTCAGCTATTGGACAGATATACAATTGGAAACCTCGTTGTGTACAATGGTACATGGATTTTCTGCAGGAAAAACATCAATTCCGACAATTACTTTGCTAGCTTTTTCAGCTATTGGACAGATATACAATTGGAAACCTCGTTGTGTACAATGGTACATGGATTTTCTGCAGGAAAAACATCAATTCCGACAATTACTTTGCTAGCTTTTTCAGCTATTGGACAGATATACAATTGGAAACCTCGTTGTGTACAATGGTACATGGATTTTCTGCAGGAAAAACATCAATTCCGACAATTCTTTTGCTAGCTTTTTCAGCTATTGGACAGATATACAATTGGAAACCTCGTTGTGTACAATGGTACATGGATTTTCTGCAGGAAAAACATCAATTCCGACAATTCTTTTGCTAGCTTTTTCAGCTATTGGACAGATATACAATTGGAAACCTCGTTGTGTACAATGGTACATGGATTTTCTGCAGGAAAAACATCAATTCCGACAATTCTTTTGCTAGCTTTTTCAGCTATTGGACAGATATACAATTGGAAACCTCGTTGTGTACAATGGTACATGGATTTTCTGCAGGAAAAACATCAATTCCGACAATTCTTTTGCTAGCTTTTTCAGCTATTGGACAGATGTACAATTGGAAACCTCGTTGTGTACAATGGTACATGGATTTTCTGCAGGAAAAACATCAATTCCGACAATTCTTTTGCTAGCTTTTGCAGCTATTGGACAGATATACAATTGGAAACCTCGTTGTGTACAACGATACATGGATTTTCTGCAGGAAAAACATCAATTCCGACAATTCTTTTGCTAGTTTTTTCAGCTATTGGACAGATATACAATTGGAAACCTCGTTGTGTACAACGGTACATGGATTTTCGGCAGGAAAAACATCAATTCCGACAATTCTTTTGCTAGCTTTTGCAGCTATTGGACAGATATACAATTGGAAACCTCGTTTTGTACAACGGTACATGGATTTTCTGCAGGAAAAACATCAATTCCGACAATTCTTTTGCTAGCTTTTTCAGCTATTGGACAGATATACAATTGGAAACCTCGTTGTGTACAACGGTACATGGATTTTCTGCAGGAAAAACATCAATTCCGACAATTCTTTTGCTAGTTTTTTCAGCTATTGGACAGATATACAATTGGAAACCTCGTTGTGTACAATGGTACATGGATTTTCTGCAGGAAAAACATCAATTCCGACAATTCTTTTGCTAGCTTTTTCAGCTATTGGACAGATATACAATTGGAAACCTCGTTGTGTACAACGGTACATGGATTTTCTGCAGGAAAAACATCAATTCCGACAATTACTTTGCTAGCTTTTTCAGCTATTGGACAGATATACAATTGGAAACCTCGTTGTGTACAATGGTACATGGATTTTCTGCAGGAAAAACATCAATTCCGACAATTACTTTGCTAGCTTTTTCAGCTATTGGACAGATATACAATTGGAAACCTCGTTGTGTACAATGGTACATGGATTTTCTGCAGGAAAAACATCAATTCCGACAATTCTTTTGCTAGCTTTTTCAGCTATTGGACAGATATACAATTGGAAACCTCGTTGTGTACAATGGTACATGGATTTTCTGCAGGAAAAACATCAATTCCGACAATTCTTTTGCTAGCTTTTTCAGCTATTGGACAGATATACAATTGGAAACCTCGTTGTGTACAATGGTACATGGATTTTCTGCAGGAAAAACATCAATTCCGACAATTCTTTTGCTAGCTTTTTCAGCTATTGGACAGATATACAATTGGAAACCTCGTTGTGTACAATGGTACATGGATTTTCTGCAGGAAAAACATCAATTCCGACAATTCTTTTGCTAGTTTTTTCAGCTATTGGACAGATATACAATTGGAAACCTCGTTGTGTACAACGGTACATGGATTTTCGGCAGGAAAAACATCAATTCCGACAATTCTTTTGCTAGTTTTTGCAGCTATTGGACAGATATACAATTGGAAACCTCGTTTTGTACAACGGTACATGGATTTTCTGCAGGAAAAACATCAATTCCGACAATTCTTTTGCTAGCTTTTTCAGCTATTGGACAGATATACAATTGGAAACCTCGTTGTGTACAACGGTACATGGATTTTCTGCAGGAAAAACATCAATTCCGACAATTCTTTTGCTAGTTTTTTCAGCTATTGGACAGATATACAATTGGAAACCTCGTTGTGTACAATGGTACATGGATTTTCTGCAGGAAAAACATCAATTCCGACAATTCTTTTGCTAGCTTTTTCAGCTATTGGACAGATATACAATTGGAAACCTCGTTGTGTACAACGGTACATGGATTTTCTGCAGGAAAAACATCAATTCCGACAATTACTTTGCTAGCTTTTCCAGCTATTGGACAGATATACAATTGGAAACCTCGTTGTGTACAACGGTACATGGATTTTCTGCAGGAAAAACATCTCATTTGCTGCTCTTGTTCACTCTTTGAAATTGTTACGCATTTGTTACGCATTTGTTACGCATTTGTTTTTCAAAGAAGTATGTTTCCTACTACAACTAAGTTTAGTATGTTATTTAGTATTAAGAGATCATTACCGAACCATTGTTAAAATGACTATTTTGATGCAGAAACATCAATTAGTTTAATTGATCAATACAATTACATTTCAAGATTCAAGGACATTAATATCTGTGGTCTTCTAATACAGTGACAGTTTTATGATATTTTTATTAGAATTCTTATTAAGACCGTGTTTACGCTTGGTGAAGAAAAGATCGATCTTAATTTGAATCGATCTAATTAGAGCCGTTTGCGTTTACACTTAAAACGAGTAAATCGATCGCGATCGAACTAAATAAAACCGATGCGCTTACACTACATCTGCACCAATAACAAATATGACCTAGATAACTATTTATATAAATAACTGTTCCTATTTTTATCTACACAGTATGTGTTTTCCCCGCCTTTATAGAAATAGCATTCCTCGTGGTTAAACAATGGACGAACTTATCTAAAATGTGCCCTTACGGTTGCAAACTTTTTATGTTTTTCCTTATGTTTCTTTCGCGGTTAATTAATCAGAAATCAATTGAGATGAAAAGAAATCGCGATAGAAGAAGATTCTTGAGAATGAAAATTAGACAGAGGGCGAAAAGGTTACGTCTGTGTAAATTCCGCAAGATGATGCAAAGGCGAAGGCAACTATCGTTGTTATCTAACATACCGTCATTAAGTCTCAGAGGGCTTACAGAAGGTCGTGAACCCAACAACTCGTCTAATCTTTCGAAGTATGTAAATGTTTTTCTTTTTCCTCCCGACTTCTTATTTTAGCGTTTTATTTGAAAATACTGTGTCTTCAGTCTTTTGATTCTGGCTCGACAATCCTCCGCTGATCTGGAAAATTCCGGAAGCCTATCTTTAATGTCTTGGCATACTCTTCTAAAAATGTCTATATTTCTCTTAGGTGTTGTATCCGATTGCTGTTGGGCATGATCATCACCCCACAGTTCTATCAACAAAACTGTTTCGTCGTGAGTCCAGGAATATCCTCTGACCGTCATTGTTTTCCTAATCATAAATATTCTTAATAATACACGTGTATTTTTCACGCCAAGCATGCGCATATGAAGTTTCACTTTATTTAGTTCGATCGCGATCGATCTTGTGCGTTTACACTTAACGTTAGATCGATGCAAATAAGATCGATCTTTTTAAGTCTACCTCTGGAGCTGGACTTTTTTTAGATCGATGTTAGATCGATCTAAATCGCTTACACTATACAAAGATCGATCTTTCTTGCATCGATCTTCTTTAGATCGATTTATTTGTGCAAGTGTAAACGGGGCCTTAGATGCTTGTACATTGAGAATTGTCGAAAGACAGAGACTGGCAAATGTGTTATCTTTCTTATATATCTGGTTTACTTTTAATGTTCTGTTAGTTTAATTTTGAGTGTCCAAGAGTATAGATTAAGATAATTTTATTGTAAAGTGGTGGCTCAGTATCGACAGTTTTTGGTTTTAGAATACAAATTGCACCCAGCTTTAGTTTTTATTGACGCCAACATTTTGGATAAAAGAACCCGTCTTAACAACCATACACTACTAGAAAATCGACACAAAACAAACTGTACTACATACATCAGTTATGTGGGTCTATTATTCCCACTGACGAATTTCCAAAATATACGAGCGTTTGTGAATGCGATTTCACCCGGTTAAGTGTGAGTGTTTGCATTTTACTTACACTAGGAAACTCTTACATTACTGCATCATGTCACTAACAGTAGCGGTTTAGACATTAAAACTAGTTTAACCCCACCATTTTTTTTCATTGAATTACCTGTACCAAGCAAGGAAAATGAGCGGTCATGTATATGTGTGTTACTGCTAGGGTATCGTTGGTGAGCGGTCATGTATATGTGTGTTACTGCTAGGGTATCGTTGGTGAGCGGTCATGTATATGTGTGTTACTGCTAGGGTATCGTTGGTGAGTGGTCATGTATATGTGTGTTACTGCTAGGGTATCGTTGGTGAGCGGTCATGTATATGTGTGTTACTGCTAGGGTATCGTTGGTGAGCGGTCATGTATATGTGTGTTACTGCTAGGGTATCGTTGGTGAGTGGTCATGTATATGTGTGTTACTGCTAGGGTATCGTTGGTGAGCGGTCATGTATATGTGTGTTACTGCTAGGGTATCGTTGGTGAGCGGTCATGTATATGTGTGTTACTGCTAGGGTATCGTTGGTGAGCGGTCATGTATATGTGTGTTACTGCTAGGGTATCATTGGTGAGCGGTCATGTATATGTGTGTCACTGCTAGAGTATCATTGGTGAGCGGTCATGTATATGTGTGTTACTGCTAGGGTATCAATTTTTCATTTTTCTACGATTTTTCGGGTGGATTTTGAAACTGTTTCAACAGTATGGCATTGTTTGGTTTATCATTTTATGGATAAGTCATTTATCGTCTGGCGACAAAAAGATTTGTGCATTCAAAGCAATGGATTTTTTACATTATATAGATGTAGCCATTATTATTAGTATTTGTTTGTCAAAATTATTGACATCATTCTTTGGAGATTAGAAACACTGAGATAATCAGCTATATTCGAGCTGCAATTGTGTACTAAAGCCCGGTATACACGATACAAGTTTTGCATCCAAGTCTCCATTCAAGAAAACTTGGATCAAGAAAACTTGAATTCAAGTTTGTGTATACACGATGCAAGAGAGTTTGATGAATACACACAAGTCTTGGCGGGAGATACAACAAGCAAAATGGCATTTTTGGGAGGAGAGGAGGGTGCTACCCTTTGAATTGCAAAAAAAAAAAATATTATGTACAATTGTACTGCGAAGGAGATTAAGCTCCAAAAAGAGGTCAAAATGGGCTCGTAAATGGCTTCGAAGGCAACGATGGGATGTATTTCTATGAAGTCTATTAGATCTTCAATCATTTCATTAGTCCATGTAACTGTCTTTTTCCTGCATTTTGGAATTTCCTCTTTTCCCGCCATCTTTGCACAACACGTGTAGTTGTTATTATTTACATTCACAAATTGATGCTGATAAGGATTTTGTTTTCTGATTGGTCATTCTCCATCCAAGTTCCATCCAAGTTGAAAAAAAATAGGATGCATTTCTATTCCATCCAAGTCCGTTCAAGTTTTTTGATTCAAGTTTCTTGTATGGTATACACGATCAAAAAACTTGAATTCAAGAAACTTGAATGGAGACTTGGATGCAAAACTTGCATCGTGTATACCGGGCTTAATTTTACAAGATGCGAGAAATTCTCGTTGGGAATCATGTCTGCCAATTGACATAAAAGAATTTGATGTTATTTACTCTATCATGCCGTCTGCTTCATTTTATTCCCAATCCTTGCGGCAGACGACAGAAATTCTGTTTATGTCTACGACGTTGTTTATATAGTTAATCTCTAAATCACGCATTGACTATATACAACCTACGCAAGGCCAGCTATCTATATGTTACAAGCTTCATTAATCTTAGATGGGGGTTCTGTTAAGGTAGTTACACGGCTTGTGTATTTGAACATAATGTAATGAAAAGCATTGAGAAATATATCACAGATCCTTCTTAATTTATTGAATATTAATGTTGGGTTACATTAGGTTAGGTTTATGGTGTTTAATTCCACTTTCAACAATATTTCAATTATATCGTGGTGGAGAGTTTTATTGTTGGGGAAAACTGGAGTAACCAGAGAAGACCACCGATCTGTCGCAATTCACTGACAAACTTTACTAATGTCGGAGTATCAATTTACTTCCATTGGAAGACATTATATACGAGTTAATGATTAAATGATTTAAATGATTATTTCATTACTTATAATTATCACCGGATCGTTAAAGCAACATGACGGGTGCCACTAGTGGAGCAGGGACTGCTTACCTTTGCGGAACCCCAGAGTTCACCCCCCGTTTATAGTGGGGTTCGTGTTTCTCGATCTTTAGTGGAGTATTTTGTCGACCATTGTCGTTTTGTTCTTTTTCGAATTACGGTTTCTGGTTACACCTTTAGTATATTCAAGCTGTACTTTTTCTAGGTGACTGTCGATGTGTGATATTACTTTCATCAATATTTCAGTTGCATCACGTCGGTCAGTCTTATTGGTGAAGGAAATCGGAGGAGAACGGGACCGATCTATAATTAGAAGGACAAATAATTCGAAAACCCATTAATCCGATAATATAAAGGGCAATTTGTCCGAACGTACATTGGTCTGAAAACCCATAAGTCCGAAAGCTCATTAGTCCAAACATATGATGGGTCATGGTCCGAAGTATCACTAGTTCGACAACCCATTGTTCCAAAGGTCGAAAGTTAAAGCCTCCTAAAAATAAGTCCACTAAATATCGTTATATACCTAAAATGTCTGCAGTTCATGATGGAATTATGATCAACGCTTTTCCAAGCTATTTCAGAGATTAGAGCCATATTGTTCATGAATGATCCATCTGATTAGATGTAAAATGTTTTGATCTTTTTGCTTAAATACACAATATAGTGTATTAAATTGTCTAATCATGGTAGTCTTCACACGATTGAATCCATAGTGAAGAAAAGTCTGTAGATTCCAAAAACGTAATCAGAAGCCGTATATCGAAGAAGAATTGACAATGCAATGGCAAACAAGAACAAGGACAAAACCATAAACAATGAAAGATATTACACAGGAAACAAAAGCTTGAGTAACACGAACCCCACAACTATTACCTGACATGTTCCTTACAACTATTACCTGACATTTTCCTTACAACTATTACCTGACATGTTCCCTACAACTATTACCTGACATGTTCCCTACAACTATTACCTGACATGTTCCCTACAACTATCACCTGACATGTTCCCTACAACTATTACCTGACATGTTCCACCACAACTATTACCTGACATGTTCCCTACAACTATTACCTGACATGTTTCCCACAACTATTACCCGACATGTTCTCCACAACTATTACCTGACATGTTCCCTACAACTATTACCTGACATGTTCCCTACAACTATTACCTGACATGTTCCCTACAACTATTACCTGACATGTTCCCTACAACTATTACCTGACATGTTCCCTACAACTATTACCTGATATGTTCCCTACAACTATTACCTGACATGTTTCCTGCAACTATTACCTGACATATTCCCTACAACTATTACCTGACATGTTCCCTACAACTATTACCTGACATGTTCCCTACAACTATTACCTGACATGTTCTCTACAACTATTACCTGACAGGTTCCCCACAACTATTACCTGACATGTTCCTTACAACTATTACCTGACATGTTCCCCACAACTATTATCTGACATGTTCTCTACAACAATTACCTGACATGTTCCCCACAACTATTACCTGACATGTTCCCTACAACTATTACCTGACATGTTCCCCACAACTATTACCTGACATGTTCCCTACAGCTATTACCTGACATGTTCCCTACAACTATTACCTGACATATTCCCACAACTATTACCTGACATGTTCCCTACAACTATTACCTGACATGTTCCCTACAACTATTACTTGACATGTTCTCCACAACTATTACCTGACATGTTCCCCACAACTATTACCTGACATGTTCCCTACAACTATTACCTGACATGTTCCCTACAACTATTACCTGACATGTTCCCTACAACTATTACCTGACATGTTCCCTACAACTATTACCTGACATGTTCCCCACAACTATTACCTGACATGTTCCCTACAGCTATTACCTGACATGTTCCCTACAACTATTACCTGACATATTCCCACAACTATTACCTGACATGTTCCCTACAACTATTACCTGACATGTTCCCTACTACTATTACTTGACATGTTCCCACAACTATTACCTGACATGTTCCCCACAACTATTACCTGACATGTTCCCTACAACTATTACCTGACATGTTCCCTACAACTATTACCTGACATGTTCCCTACAACTATTACCTGACATGTTCCCTACAACTATTACCTGACATGTTCCCTACAACTATTACCTGACATGTTCCCTACAACTATTACCTGACATGTTCCCTACAACTATTACCTGACATGTTCCCTACAACTATTACCTGATATGTTCCCTACAACTATTACCTGACATGTTCCCTACAACTATTACGTGACATGTTCCCTACAACTATTACCTGACATGTTCCCTACAACTATTACCTGACATGTTCCATACAACTATTACCTGACATGTTCCCTACAACTATTACCTGACATGTTCCCTACAACTATTACCTGACATGTTCCCTACAACTATTACCTGATATGTTCCCTACAACTATTACCTGACATGTTCCCTACAACTATTACCTGACATGTTCCCTACAACTATTACTTGACATGTTCCCACAACTATTACCTGACATGTTCCCTACAACTATTACCTGACATGTTCCCTACAACTATTACTTGACATGTTCCCACAACTATTACCTGACATGTTCCCCACAACTATTACCTGACATGTTCCCTACAACTATTACCTGACATGTTCCCTACAACTATTACCTGACAGGTTCCCTACAACTATTACCTGACATGTTCCCTACAACTATTACCTGACATGTTCCTTACAACTATTACCTGACATGTTCCCTACAACTATTACCTGACATGTTCTCTATAACAATTACCTGACATGTTCCCCACAACTATTACCTGACATGTTCCCTACAACTATTACCAGACATGTTCCCCACAACTATTACCTGACATGTTCCCTACAACTATTACCTGACATGTTCCCTAAAGCTATTTCCTGACATGTTCCTTACAACTATTACCCGACAGGTTCCCTACAACTATTACCTGACATGTTCCCTACAACTATTACCTGACATGTTCCCTACAACTATCACCTGACATGTTCCCTACAACTATTACCTGTCCAATAAACATATTTGATTTATTCGAGTTGAGTTTTTCGACTTATTTATTGATCTTCATGCTATTTCGATACCGGATTATTTGGATTTTGCATCAAATGCCACTTTGTGTAGTTGAGTGAGTGATTTCTGTTAGCGACAATTGAACCATTTTTCAGCAATTTCATGGCGAGCGAGAACAAGTTTCTTTTCCACAAAAAGAAGAAGATGATGGTGTGAGTTTTGTACTAGACCAACAGGCCTATCTGGAGCTGTATTGTGATACTCACTGGAAACAACTGTCCATTGGTAGACTTGTCGTTCCATTCGGATAAGTTAGCCTGATTCCGAAGCAACCAGTCTCCGCTATTACGATTAAATGCTCCGTGCTTAGCAGAGAAGCAGCAAATATCAATTTCATATTCTATGGTTTTAACCTACGAGCCTCTGCACTTTAACCATTACTCCACCGATGCGGTCAATGGCATTATGAAAGACTGAAGGTTATTCGGAATAGAGATAAACCACCTCAGGAAGAACATCAGCTTTCAGTATATTACATCTGATATTACGCCTTTAACATTTAAACAGAGGTTACTATTTCATTCACCTCACTGATTCACCTCTACGTAACCTCAAAAGATATACAATTACAAGCTTCATTAACCTTTAAGAGTACGAACGTGTCTGGTTACGAAGCGAATCAACACAAAAACCTACCAGTACTAATTAAAAAGTAGAAAATCTGGTAATGTTTTGAAAATATTGACATTTCATGATTAGACGATCAATAAAATATTTATTATCTTTCATAATGTCACATATCTGTCCTAGTTTTGGACTTCTGCTTTCAGACAATTAAGGATCGACCATTTAACTTTCAAAGGAAGCTATATTTACCCTCCGAGACAGGGCTTGTCCTTGTTCTTGAATTGTGCTTTCAGAAAATTAAGGATCGACCATATTTAACTTTCAGAGGAAGTCATGTTTACCCCCGAGACAAGGCTTGTCCTAGTTTTTGAATTGTGCCCTCAAACAATTAAGGATCGACAATATCAAACTTTGTTTTTCACTTACTAGCATTTCTTGTTGGAAACTTCAGAGTCAGATTATTTATTATTTACATCTTCCAGGTCAATTATTTTTTGCTATAAAATTTGGCTACAGAAAATAAAAAAAAAGAGCATAGCCCTCCCTCCTTAAAAGTTAATAAGTCATCACTTAAGATAATTTGCAATGTTATATTGTTTGTGTATGAACATGAAGTAAAGCACTGCTGGATATAGGATGAAAAAAAAAATAAAATCATACTGTCAAAATAGTTCCAAAAATCCTACAGGAACATGGCAAACATCTCTACCACTTGCACACATATAAGTAACCGTTCGCTCTCGTAATGTCGTTTTATTTTAAATAAACGTTGGAGAATACCGAAGGGGCAATCAAAAAAGGATACTCCAGAGAAACTGGCAACATAGGGTACACAAGACGAAGTCAAACAAAAACTACAACACGATATGTATTGGACACCACTATGCACAAACAAACAAAAATAATGTAAATAAGACACGCGCCCTCCTACAAACAACTGGGGATAAAGACGAACCAAACATCGTTTTATGCGGAAACATTGTATTTGCCGTAATATCATACAAAATAGATTAGACAAAAATAAATCTAACTTATGGAGTCTTCAACTGGCTTGGTACAAACACTTTATCAGAATAGTATTATGTATAACAAATTAGAACAAAATGCTACATAGGCCTTGCACAAATTCCATACATATTGTTGTATCGAGTACACCTCGCCTGAGCAGTGTTCGAACTCACAACGCTAGTGGTGATAGGAACTGATTGCAAAGGTAGTTATTAATCCAACTATCATACCATCATGACCACGACGGCCCCTCTATTATTTGATAATACTCATTATCACATATGTATCAGTAATAACGTCAATTTTGCCCATACGTAAACACCGGAAGTGCCACAGCGATGTCAGCCCATGGACAGATATCGGGGCAAAAATCTGAAAACACGATATCAATCCTTTCTATAAATAGTTCAATGCATGACTTTTTCCATAACAGGACTGTTATCATCCGTCAATCGACATTGATCACTCATATCCATATAAGTTTGGTGTCTGTGTGGGAAGTTAATTTTGTTCTTTTTAATTCAATGTTGAAATGTGTGATAAATAGATTAATGCATGCCTTTTTCCATTTCAGGACTGTCAGGACTGTTAATAACACAGTCCTGATATGGAAAGGGGTATGCATTAATCTATAAATAATCTTCAGGCCCTTATACCAATCAGCAGTTTGAACTGTTGACAGACGCACTGGCTGATTCTCTAGATGTTTTATATATATATATCTATTAATCGTTGTTTATTTTGTGGATACTTTTGATGTCATCTCTGGAGAAATTTAAAAATAGAAGAATGAGTTTTGTATTTACATAATTTGTGAAAGAACAAGAAAGGTGTGTTTGACGATTGAAATATACCATCAAAGTAGAAGGTACATGAACCTGAACACAGGTGTTTGTTTATACGTCTTTACAAAATTAATTCCACAAGACAGGAAGTTTGTTAAGTGCAAAGTCTAAATATATCTCAAAGTAAAAGAGCATACACGTGCCTTTGCACGTTCATCGAGCACAAGACAGCTAATTTGTTAAGTATGCAATCATCTTTGCGTTTAAACAAACAATATCATCTGATGTTACTTTAAGATGTCCTAAGATCTTTTAGGTAACATGGTAATCTTTTGGTTTGCACATTGATATTTCTAAAATTTTAACTTCTATTTTTACAGCTGTAAAAACGGGTCTTCGGGAAAATCATGATACATGTACCTACTTTTCTAGAAGTGACGTTAATCAAATGTGAATATTAAAAAACTCGAAAGACTTCAAGGAGAATTTAAGTTCTAAATCTCAGTATGTTTGTAATAGCATAAAACATTTGATTTCTCGACCTTGTATACCACCATTCTACATACGATATGAAAACTAGAATTAAAGAATTGTTGAAATGCCCGATACGATTTCTGCATAAAAAAAAGATGTTCGGTTCGTCTTTACCTCCAGTTGTATGTAGGAGGGTTTATTTCTTATTTACGTTATTTGTATTTGTTTGTGTATAGTGGTGTCCAACACATATTGTGGTATGTTTTGGTGTTGTTTTTCTTCGTTTTGTGAACCCTATGTTGTCAGTTTCTCTGGATTGTCCATTTTTGATTGCACCTTCGGTATTCTCTTACGTTTGCTTGGTAAGAGGAAATCATTGCTGTTTTATCCTATGTTTATCATTCTTCTTCTGTCGCCTTTTAACACGAGCAATATTTGTTATTTCGAGAAATATCGAACACATTATTTCACACCGATTATCGATCATGTAAATACTTTGTGAAGTCGACACTAGCATACTGAATTATTTGCCGTTACGGAATAATCTCTCAAACCGAACATTGTTTTCGAAATAACTCCGTAACCATAACAGGTAGAGAAAAACTATGAAGCAATTAAAGCCTACCACCACCAATGTTGTGAGTTCGATTCCTGATCACGGAGAGGTGTACTCGTTGCAATAGTATGTGATAAAGTTTGTCAGTGACTTGCGGCAGATCGGTGGTTTTCTCCGGGTACTCTGGCTTCCTCCACCAATAAAACTGACCACCTCTATATAACTGAAATAGTGTTAAGAGTAGCTTTAAACACCATAACTCAGAACTTACACGTGAACTTCATCACAGGTCGATAACCCCGAATAAACTGTTTCCGGTAATCACAAAAACAAAAAAACCATAAGTCGTAGAGACCTAGGCCCTTCACATATTCAATTGATATTAAGTAGAAAATGGTTCCAAAGTTTGACCCTTGACTTAGAACATTGTTATATACCCACCCCATGTCCATTCAAAAGCTTAACACTTCTCGCCATGCTCTCGTAAGCTCATAAATAAATGGATGTCAGCGAGAAAAAGACGTATATGGAGTCTATTTCTACATCGTTATAAAATTAATCCCACTAGGCAGGAAGTTTGTTAGGTGTACTAAAGTCTAAATATATCTCAAAGTAAAAGAGAATACACGTGCCTTCGCACGTTCGTCGAACACAAGACAGCTAATTTGATAAGTAGGTAATCACTTTTGGGTTTAAGCAAACAATATCATATGTTGTTACTTTAAGATTTCCTAATATACTTTGGGTAACACGGAAATCTTTTGGTTTGCACATTGATCCACAGAATAACAATGAAATGCGGAATACGCCAATATAATAATGAAAAAGTACAACAGATTGGACGACATCGTTTCCGTTGCAACTTGCATGAAGTGTTTGATCGACGTTTTAGACACAACCGAACACTCGACTCAGCCTCGACAGAAGTAGATACCATCTTATGTATTCCATTGCGTTTATTAGCAGTCATTCACCCTGTCATTCTTTTTGGTGTTGTCGAATATTTCGATATGTCGCCATCAGCAAAAAAGAAAATATCGCAACACCCACCATCTGCTTAACAAGATTAAGCAACACGAACCCCACTAAATACCGGTGTGAACTCAGGTACTATGGAAGGGTTAGCCGTTCCTGCTCCACAAGTGACACCCGTCGTGCTTACTGTTAAACGAGACGAATATTATCTGTTGGACACCTGTATGCGTAAATAAATCATAAAGCATAAATAAAACATGAACCTCCGCAAAATAAATGGACGGAAAGACAAATTGAACATCGTTTTTACGCTACGGAAATGCCAGCAGACATTACAATTCAGTAATAAAAACTGGAAGACATGTAATTTGACAACATGAACAACACGAACCCCACTAAGACTGAGATTGAGTTTTCTGTCTTGTCATATTATGTGTCTTTACGTTCTGAGTTCCCTGTTGTGATGTCCCTTACGATTTCAGCATAAAAACGATGTTCGGTTCATCTTTACCTCGGGTTGTTTGTAGGAGGGTTCATGTGTTATTTTCGTTATTTGTGTTTCTTTGCGTATTGTGGTGTCCAACACATATTGCGTTGTGTTTTTAATTTGTTTTTCTTCGTCTTGTGTACCCTGTGTTGTTTCTCTTGATTGTCCATTTTTCATTGCCCCTTCGGTATTCTCTAACATTTATTTGTCCTATGTTGCCAGTTTCTCTTGATTGTCCATTTTTCATTGCCCCTTCGGTATTCTCTAACATTTATTTGCCCTATGTTGCCAGTTTCTCTTGATTGTCCATTTTTCATTGCCCCTTCGGTATTCTCTAACATTTATTTGCCCTATGTTGCCAGTTTCTCTGGATTGTCCATTTTTTATTGCCCCTTTGGTATTCTCTAACATGTATTTACACTATGCTGCCAATTTCTCTGTATTATCCATTTTTGATTGGCCTTTCGGTATTCTCTGACGTTTATTTATCATATATAGATCAACCAATCAAAATTGATACTTTTGATCGACTTAATGCTACATGTAATTAAATGTAATCATTAACAGAAGTTTATGTTCTTCGTTAGAGATCGGATGTAATAAAACCCAATCAATTTTTAAGTTTTTTTTATACAATTTAATTTTTTAAGACAAGATCTTTTACTTAATTTTCTACTTCATGTGGAAGAGCATGTATTTTATTTTATATTGCGTCATCAATAAAGGTTCAAAAGAAGTTTACTGATTGTAAATATATTAATATCCATTTAGCTAAATGCAATATGTATTTAATTAACATCTTGACAAAAACATAGAGTAAACAAATATGTCTTCAGAGTAATTGATACCAACATGGAGTAAAATGTTGCCAAAGTGATATTTTCTGATAACGGAAAATGCCACAGAAGCAAAAAATATTTCGAAGCAGCACCACATAGCACGATAGTAATTCATAAACTGGTTGTATATTATACTTCAGGTTTTTATTTTCCCTATTTGTCTTTGTCTGCGAAGCCACTCAATATTTTCGTATATTGACCGGTCAATATTTTAGTATATGGACCGGGCCCGATCAATATAATGTTTTCTTCCGCATTTTGTCCGAACTCGTTTTTTGTCTTAGATATACAATAACAAAAACATGTCGTCTGACAGATTTGCATGTATTGAGTATAATATAACAAATAGTTCATGGCTTCGCTTCGCTTCGGTCCATATAATATTTTGTGGGTGACATCCCGATCCATAAACTGTCATATGGCCCTTAGTGCCATGAACTATTTGATAAGTATCTTACATTCAGGTTAAAAATGAACCTCACGTGTGGTAGATTGTGGGTTCAATCCCCGGTCGGGTCAAACCAAAGACTTATGTAAATGGTTTTTGTTGCTTCTCCGCTATACACGCAGCATTGAGGGGTAAGAACAAATGCCTGTTTTATATGGGTACAGCTCAAGTCATATTTGAGATGGTGGAACGAGGTGGTGGAGCTACCGGAAGTCACGTGACCGGAAAAGACCGGAAGTCACGGAAGTGATCGCGTGCGCATCCGCGGATTTTTCCCGCGTTTTTTTTCTTACTAGAGTAGTACAAAATGTTGATACACGTTTCGGTCACGTGACCCCGAAGGGATGGAAGGGTACGCGCATACCCAATCGGAAGTTGGGTTTCCAGCCGTTTTTTCTGGTGTTTTGACCGGAAATGACGTTACCCGTAGGGGAGTTCCCTCGGGTGCGCACATACGCAACCGGAAGTTGGGGATTTCTCCCTATTAGAGAGTCTTTTCCCCGTACATTTTTCCCGTACTTTTTCAAAACAAAAACATAATTTTTTTTTTTTTCTTTTCTTTTTTTTTTCTTTTTCTTATTTATTGCTTCTTGTTTTTTACATTTTTTTTAAATAGGGAAAATATGAAAGAAAATTGTGAAATGATATGGAAAATATGGAAGAAAAGTAAGTTGAAATGTGAAATGATATGGAAAATATGGAAGAAAATTGTGAAATGATATGGAAAATTTCGAAGAAAGACAATGTGAATAGTGAAAAGATATAGAAAATATGGAAGAAAGGCAAGTCAAATAGTGAAAGGATATGAAGAAACCCAAGTTGAATAGTGAAAAGATATGGAAAATACAGAAGAAAGGCAAGTTGAATAGTGAAAAGATATGGAATATATGGAAGAAAAGTAAGTTGAATAGTGAAAAGATAGGGAAATTATGGAAGAAAAGTAAGTTGAAATGTGAAATGATATGGAAAATACAGAAGAAAATTGTGAAATGATATGGAAAATACAGAAGAAAAGTATGTTGAATAGTGAAAAGATAGGGAAAATATGGAAGAATCCCTAAGTTTAATAGTGAAAAGATATGGAAAATATGGAAGAAAGGCAAGTTGAATAGTGAAATGATGTGGGAAAATATGGAAGAAAGGCAAGTCGAATAGTGAAAAGATATGAAAAATATGGAAGAAAAGTAAGTTGAATAGTGGAAAGATATGGAAAATACAGAAGAAAGCAGTTGAATTGTGATAAGATATGGACAATATGGAAGAAAGGCAAGTTGAATAGTGAAAAGATATGAAAAATATGAAAGAAACCCAAGTTGAATAGTCATAAGATATGGACAATATGAAAGAAAATTGTGAAATGATATGGAAAATATGGAAGAAAGACAAGTGGAATAGTCATAAGATATGGAAAATACAGAAAAAAATAGTGAAAAGACATGGAAATTATGAAAGAAAGGTAAGTTATATAGTGAGAAGATATGGAAAATGCGGAAGAAAAGTATGTTGAATAGTGAAAAGATAGGGAAAATATGGAAGAATCCCCAAGTTTAATAGTGAAAAGATATGGAAAATATGGAAGAAAGGCAAGTTGAATAGTGAAATGAAGTGGGAAAATATGGAAGAAAGGCAAGTCGAATAGTGAAAAGATATGAAAAATATGGAAGAAAAGTAAGTTGAATAGTGGAAAGATATGGAAAATACAGAAGAAAGCAAGTTGAATTGTGATAAGATATGGACAATATGGAAGAAAGGCAAGTTGAATAGTGAAAAGATATGAAAAATATGAAAGAAACCCAAGTTGAATAGTCATAAGATATGGACAATATGAAAGAAAATTGTGAAATGATATGGAAAATATGGAAGAAAGACAAGTGGAATAGTCATAAGATATGGAAAATACAGAAAAAAATAGTGAAAAGACATGGAAATTATGAAAGAAAGGTAAGTTATATAGTGAGAAGATATGGAAAATGCGGAAGAAAAGTATGTTGAATTGTGAAATGATATGGAAAATATGGAAGAAAGGTAAGTTGAATAGTGAAAAGATATGAAAATATGGAAGAAACCCAAGTTGAATAGTGTAAAGATATGGAAAATATGGAAGAAAAGTAAGCTGAATAATGAAAAGATAGGGAAAATACAGAAGAAAAGTAGGCTGAATAGTGAAAAGACAGGGAAAATATAGAAGAAAGGTAAGTTGAAATGTGAAATGATATAGAAAATATGGAAGAAAAGCAAGTCAAATAGTGATTAGATATGGACAATATGGAAGAAAAGCGAGTTGAATAGTGAAAAGATAGGGAGAATATGGAAGAGAGGTAAGTCAAATAGTGAAAACATATGGAAATTATGGAAGAATGACAAGCTGAATAGTGAAAAGATAGGAAAATTATGGAAGAAAGACAAGTTAAATAGTGATAAGATTATAAGATTTGAACAATATGGAAGAAAGGAAAGTTGAATAGTGAAAAGATATGAAAAATACGGAAGAAGCCAAAGTTGAATAGTGAAAAGATATGGAAAATACGGAAGAAAAGTAAGTTGAATAGTGAAAAGATGTGGAAAATGCAGAAGAAAAGTAGGTTGAATTGTGAAATGATATGGAAAATTTGGAAGAAAGATAAGTTGAATAGTGAAAAGATATGGAAAATATGGAAGAAACCCAAGTTGAATAGTGTAAAGATATGGAAAATACGAAAGAAAAGTAAGTTGAATAATGAAAAGATAGGGAAAATACAGAAGAAAAGTAGGCTGAATAGTGAACAGACAGGGAAAATATAGAAGAAAGGTAAGTTGAAATGTGAAATGATATGTAAATATGGAAGAAAAACAAGTCAAATAGTGATTAGATATGGACAATATGGAAGAAAAACGAGTTGAATAGTGAAAAGATATGAAAAATATGGAAGAAACCCAAGTTGAATAGTGATAAGATATGGACAATATGGAAGAAAATTGTGAAATGATATGGAAAATATGGAAGAAAGGCAAGTCAAATAGTGATAAGATATGGACAATATGGAAGAAATGCGAGTTGAATAGTAAAAAAATAGGGAGAATATGGAAGAGAGGTAAGTCAAATAGTGAAAACATATGGAAATTATGGAAGAACGACAAGTCGAATAATGAAAAGATATGGAAAATATGGAAGAAACCCAAGTTGAATAGTGTAAAGATATGGAAAATACGGAAGAAAAGTAAGTTGAATAATGAAAAGATAGGGAAAATACAGAAGAAAAGTAGGCTGAATAGTGAACAGACAGGGAAAATATAGAAGAAAGGTAAGTTGAAATGTGAAATGATATGGAAAATATGGAAGAAAAACAAGTCAAATAGTGATTAGATATGGACAATATGGAAGAAAAGCGAGTTGAATAGTGAAAAGATAGGGAGAATATGGAAGAGAGGTAAGTCAAATAGTGAAAACATATGGAAATTATGGAAGAATGACAAGCTGAATAGTGAAAAGATAGGAAAATTATGGAAGAAAGACAAGTTAAATAGTGATAAGATTATAAGATTTGAACAATATGGAAGAAAGGAAAGTTGAATAGTGAAAAGATATGAAAAATACGGAAGAAGCCAAAGTTGAATAGTGAAAAGATATGGAAAATACGGAAGAAAAGTAAGTTGAATAGTGAAAAGATGTGGAAAATGCAGAAGAAAAGTAGGTTGAATTGTGAAATGATATGGAAAATATGGAAGAAAGATAAGTTGAATAGTGAAAAGATATGGAAAATATGGAAGAAACCCAAGTTGAATAGTGTAAAGATATGGAAAATACGAAAGAAAAGTAAGTTGAATAAAGAAAAGATAGGAAAAATACAGAAGAAAAGTAGGCTGAATAGTGAACAGACAGGGAAAATATAGAAGAAAGGTAAGTTGAAATGTGAAATGATATGGAAAATATGGAAGAAAAACAAGTCAAATAGTGATTAGATATGGACAATATGGAAGAAAAACGAGTTGAATAGTGAAAAGATATGAAAAATATGGAAGAAACCCAAGTTGAATAGTGATAAGATATGGACAATATGGAAGAAAATTGTGAAATGATATGGAAAATATGGAAGAAAGGCAAGTCAAATAGTGATAAGATATGGACAATATGGAAGAAATGCGAGTTGAATAGTAAAAAGATAGGGAGAATATGGAAGAGAGGTAAGTCGAATAGTGAAAAGATATGAAAAATATGGAAGAAAAGTAAGTTGAATAGTGGAAAGATATGGAAAATACAGAAGAAAGCAGTTGAATTGTGATAAGATATGGACAATATGGAAGAAAGGCAAGTTGAATAGTGAAAAGATATGAAAAATATGAAAGAAACCCAAGTTGAATAGTCATAAGATATGGACAATATGAAAGAAAATTGTGAAATGATATGGAAAATATGGAAGAAAGACAAGTGGAATAGTCATAAGATATGGAAAATACAGAAAAGTAGGCTGAATAGTGAACAGACAGGGAAAATATAGAAGAAAGGTAAGTTGAAATGTGAAATGATATGGAAAATATGGAAGAAAAACAAGTCAAATAGTGATTAGATATGGACAATATGGAAGAAAAACGAGTTGAATAGTGAAAAGATATGAAAAATATGGAAGAAACCCAAGTTGAATAGTGATAAGATATGGACAATATGGAAGAAAATTGTGAAATGATATGGAAAATATGGAAGAAAGGCAAGTCAAATAGTGATAAGATATGGACAATATGGAAGAAATGCGAGTTGAATAGTAAAAAGATAGGGAGAATATGGAAGAGAGGTAAGTCAAATAGTGAAAACATATGGAAATTATGGAAGAACGACAAGTCGAATAATGAAAAGATATGGAAAATATGGAAGAAACCCAAGTTGAATAGTGTAAAGATATGGAAAATACGGAAGAAAAGTAAGTTGAATAATGAAAAGATAGGGAAAATACAGAAGAAAAGTAGACTGAATAGTGAACAGACAGGGAAAATATAGAAGAAAGGTAAGTTGAAATGTGAAATGATATGGAAAATATGGAAGAAAAACAAGTCAAATAGTGATTAGAAATGGACAATATGGAAGAAAAGCGAGTTGAATAGTGAAAAGATATGAAAAATATGGAAGAAACCCAAGTTGAATAGTGATAAGATATGGACAATATGGAAGAAAATTGTGAAATGATATGGAAAATATGGAAGAAAGGCAAGTCAAATAGTGATAAGATATGGAAAATACAGAAGAAAATAGTGAAAAGACATGGAAATTATGAAAGAAAGATAAGTTGTATAGTTAAAAGATATGGAAAATGCGGAAGAAAAGTATGTTGAATTGTGAAATGATATGGAAAATATGGAAGAAAGGTAAGTTGAATAGTGAAAAGATATGGAAAATATGGAAGAAACCCATGTTGAATAGTCTAAAGATATGGAAAATATGGAAGAAAAGTAACTTGAATAATGAAAAGATAAGGAAAATACAGAAGAAAAGTAGGGGGAATAGTGAAAAGACAGGGAAAATATAGAAGAAAAGTAAGTTGAAATGTGAAATGATATGGAAAATATGGAAGAAAAGCAAGTCAAATCGTGATAAGATATGGACAATATGGAAGAAAGGCGAGTTGAATAGTGATAAGATATGGACAATATGGAAAAAAATTGTGAAATGATATGGAAAATATGGAAGAAAGGCAAGTCAAATAGTGATAAGATATGGACAATATGGAAGAAAGGCGAGTTGAATAGTGAAAAGATAGGGAGAATATGGAAGAGAGGTAAGTCAAATAGTGAAAACATATGGAAATTATGGAAGAATGACAAGCTGAATAGTGAAAAGATAGGAAAATTATGGAAGAAAGACAAGTTAAATAGTGATAAGATTATAAGATTTGAACAATATGGAAGAAAGGAAAGTTGAATAGTGAAAAGATAGGAAAAATACGGAAGAAGCCACAGTTGAATAGTGAAAAGATATGGAAAATACGGAAGAAAAGTAAGTTGAATAGTGAAAAGATATGGAAAATGCAGAAAAAAAGTAGGTTGAATTGTGAAATGATATGGAAAATATGGAAGAAAAACAAGTCAAATAGTGATTAGATATGGACAATATGGAAGAAAGGCGAGTTGAATAGTGAAAAGATATGAAAAATATGGAAGAAACCCAAGTTGAATAGTGATAAGATATGGACAATATGGAAGAAAATTGTGAAATGATATGGAAAATATGGAAGAAAGGCAAGTCAAATAGTGATAAGATATGGACAATATGGAAGAAATGCTAGTTGAATAGTAAAAAGATAGGGAGAATATGGAAGAGAGGTAAGTCAAATAGTGAAAACATATGGAAATTATGGAAGAACGACAAGTCGAATAGTGAAAAGATAGGAAAATTATGGAAGAAAGGAAAGTTGAATAGTGAAAAGATATGAAAAATACGGAAGAAACCAAAGTTGAATAGTGAAAAGATATGGAAAATACGAAAGAAAAGTAAGTTGAATAGTGAAAAGATTTGGAAGAAGAAAAGTAGGTTGAATTGTTAAATGATATGGAAAATATGGAAGAAAAGTAAGTTGAATAGTGAAAAGATTTGGAAAATACAGAAGAACAGTAAGTTGAATAGTGAAAAGATAGGGAAAATATGGAAGAAAGGTAAGGTGAATAGTGAAAAGATATGAAAAATATGGAAGAAACCCCAAGTTGAATAATGAAAAGATTTGGGAAATACAGAAGAAAAATGTGAAATGATCTGGAAAATATGGAAGAAAGGCAAGTTGAATAGTGATAAGATATGGAAAATACAGAAGAAAATAGTGAAAACACATGGAAATTATGAAAGAAAGATAAGTTGAATTGTGAAAAGGTATGGAAAATGCGGGAAAAATTAGGTTGAATTGTGAAATGATATGGAAAATATGGAAGAAAGGTAAGTTGAATAGTGAAAAGATATGGAAAATATGGAAGAAAGCCAAGTTGAATAGTGAAAAGATATGAAAAATCCAGAAGAAAATTGTGAAATTATATGGAAAATATGGATGAAAGGCAAGTCGAATAGTGATAAGATATGAAAAATACAGAAGAAAATAGTGAAAAGACATGGAAATTATGGAAGAAAGCAAGTTGAATTGTGAAAAGATATGGAAAATATAGAAGAAAAGTAAGTTGAATTGTGAAAAGATAGGGAAATTATGGAAGAAGAGAAAGTTGAATAGTGAAAAGATATGGAAAATACAGAAGAAAAGAGCGTATATCCACCACCACCGGCTCCGCTGCCGCCACCACCGCCGCCTCCGCCACCGTAGCGGTAGCAATAGCGTTGAAATTCCACTCAAAACACGTTGCAAACAAAAACAAAACGAAACACATTATGAAAATATCACACATTAACGTAAACATCTATGATAAAAAAAACAATTTTAGAAAAAGTACGGGAAAAAAGTACGGGGTAAAGACTCCCTAATAGGGAGAAATCCCCAACTTCCGGTTGCGTATGTGCGCACCCGAGGGAACCCCTACGGGTAGCGTCATTTCCGGTCAAAACACCAAAAAAAACGACGGGAACCCCAACTTCCGGTTGGGCATGTTCGCACCCTTCCACCCCTTCGGTCACGTGTACTAACATTTTGTACTACTCTAATAAGAAAAAAAACGTGGGGGAAAATCCGCGCATGCGCACGCGATCACTTCCGTGATTTCCGTCCTCTTCCGGTCACTTACGGTCAGGGTCGTAAGTAAGTAAGTAAATTTTATTTAGAGTCGGTATATATATACATAGACAACAAATCAACATGAGCCCTAAAGTGCTCTTCCGTTCACGAGACTTCCGGTATTTCCACCACCTCGCTTCACCACCTCAAATATGACTTGAGCTGTACCCATATACTACTCTTGACTTAGGCCCTTTGATTTACTTGATCCTAAACATTTATGTAGCTTTCAAATAATTTGACTATCAGCATACGTGATGTAGGTTTCTCCAGAAACGAGTAGTGTGCACACAATTAGATATCCACCATTTTATTGTCCATATACATTTAGCAAGCTAAGACCTTTTACTTAATTTTCAACTTCATGTGGAAGAGCATGCATTTAATTTCAATTGTGTCACCATTAAAGGCTCAAAAGAAGCTTACTGATTGTAAATATATTAATATCGATTTAGATAAATGCAAAATGTTTTTAATTAACATCTTGACAAATATAGACGTTCATGATATTAATTACATACATGGCGTAAAATGTTGCCAAAGTGATATTTTCTGATAATTGAAAATGCCACAGAAACAAAAATAGTTCGCAACAGCGTCACGTAGCACTATAGTAATTCGTGGGCTGGAAGTAGTGTTATGTATTTTTCATTCATGTTTAAAATGAACACTGAAAGATTGCTAGACCGCATCGGTGGTTTAATGGTTAGCGTGTTCGCCTCAAGTACGGTAGATCGTTGGTTCGAGTCCCGGTCGGGTCAAGCCAAAGACTTATATAATTGGTATGTGTTGCCTTTCTGATAAACATAAAGCTTTAATGAGTAAGAGGAAAGATTGGTAGGCTTGGAATCAGTATAATACGTTCGAGTGGAGAGACATGTCTATCCGATGACAGGTGTTTTCAGTGAGCTAACATTTCAAAAATCAAACTAGCGTCATTATAATCTCATTGAAATGTAACTTATTCTGTGAAATATATCTGAAAAATAGCTCATTTCGTGTTATAAAAAAAAACCCACTCACTGTTCCGAATAGTGAGTGGGTGACTGTTGTTTAACGCCAATTCAGCAATATTTCAGCTATATCATGGGGAGAACAAGTTAATTTTCAATGAGATGATGATGAGGTCCGCTTTGTTCTAGACCAACACGCTGAGTTGGATATTTATAGTGCTAGTCCACTGAAACAACTGTCCGCGGGTAGACATGTCGCTACTCTCGGACACATTATTCTGATTCCGAGCCAACCAGTCTTTGCTCTTTCTCCTTAATGTTGCGTGCTTAGCGGAGAATCAACAAATATCAATCTTATGGTCTTTGGTTTGACCCGACCGGGGCTCGAACCCACGATCTACCGCACTCGAGGCGACCACGCTAGCCACTACGCCACCGATGCGGTTCTGTTCCCAATAGTAGTAGATCCTATAATCTACCGCGTTAGCTACACTAAATGAGATCTCTGTATATAATGAGGATAGTTCTATTACTCTCTACCTACAAAGATAACCCTTTATATAAGATATATTGTATTTCAAAGAGATAGTGCTAAGCATATCACAGCCTTTGTAAAAATAATATAATTGTCTTTGATTACAGTAGTTACAATTAATCTCATAGTAGATTTGTTTGTAAAACACAGGACGTAGCTTAGTGAGCATTCAAGTTCTGATATTATCTGAGGAGAGCCAGAGTATTTTATTTAAACTCATTAGCAGGTTTCCTTTGTAATGCGTCATGATTTGGCTCAATTTATGTTCAATTTGCACAAGGGTGGCGTTTAAAACATCATTGTAATTTCTGGTCATCTACTATGTATGTACTAACACTATTCTTATCTTATTTTGTCTCCTGTCTGGCAAAACAAAATTTCGAATGCATCATTATTCCAACCTTCACACAATTTGACTTTTACCCTTTTTCATACAGATATCTTTATTTAATACATGTAACACGTAGATATTTAATCTAGGACGCGTTTCTGGAACAACCTTCATTGGGCACGCCCATAGTCTACAGAAAGAAGAGGTAAATAAGTTAAAAGTATTTGTGGTTAAGTAGACCAAAGAGCATAAACAGGATAGCCAACATCGGCTAAGATTTCCTATGTCTGAGGGAAATTGACCCTAGAGACTGTAAATTCCAAACATGAATATATTTAATAAACCATGCGAGTGCTACATCACTAGTTCACATGCAGGGATGTCCATCCAGTGATAGCAATGAATAACCATTACATACATAGTGTGATGGAATTTGTATCAGGTCTTGTCTGTTGTGTGAACCATTATCATCACGAATGGCGATAGCGACGAGTAGTGAATGCGGTTTATTCACGTGACAGGCGAAACCTAATAAAGTTTTGAACCAACACACTGTTCTGCAATAAGTTTATCTAACAATTAAATAAAAACAAATTTTAAGCAAATAACAAAGGTTGAATTAAAATTAACAAAATTATTACAATACTTTGAGAGCGACTACATTGTGTGCATGACATGACGTTACTAGTTGCCATTCATTACAAATGTCACATTGCACTTTCACTATCGTCCAAAAACCCTTCTATTGGTGAAACGTGCATTACATATTTGTACTGAACCGTAACGTAGCCAGAAATATTGAAGCTATGTCCTTGGAAATTTGCATACATATGACTGTTAATTCGTGATAGATTAATGTTGAAAAAGCGAAATAACGTGAATGAATGAACATTGAACAATATTTTTCCCCGCATTCCAATACTATGACGCCATGAACAAGTAATCCAGCAGAGTACATCTCGTGTAATGTCGCCATTCTTTTATCACCATAGTGTGGTGATGCAACATCTTGCATCAGCCTGGCTACTTTCTAAATTGTAAAGGAAAACTTATTGCGACTCGTAGTCATACTGGCTCACCCAACAGGCTCGACCTGATACAAATTCTTGTACCAACACACTATGTATGTAATAGGTATTTATCTAACATTATGTAAGTTCTCCTTTGAAATTTGAGATGGTAGTCAGTCTGATGAATGGGGTCCGATACAAGATGCTATAAACCACCGACCTGCCGCAAGTCTTTTATAACATAATGTTGCATGGAGTACACTCCGACATGAGCGAGATTCGAACTCACAGCCTTAATGGTGGTAGGCATTGATTGCATATGATCACGACCATGACCAGCCCCTTGGTCATATTCAATGTTAATGTTTCGTAATATAACCTTTTTTGCAGATGGAAATGTATAAAGTAAGAGAATACACTCCAGCTTATAGATTCTTTAAAAGAATTAACTGGACCGTTACGGTTCTTTGTAAGAATCCACAGTTGGACTGAATTTTCCATAGCAGAAAGTCGTGCAGTGAAAATAGTATTGGTAACGAGCGTCATTGAATTTCGACCATATCAATATTCAACTGTCACATTTCTGAAATGAAAAAAAGTGGAAAAATAAGCCAACAGTTTACCTTGAGCAGACAACTGTGTACGTGAATTAATATACACCTACCGCAAATCACTGACAAACTTAATCTAGTTGTACATACTTTAGCGGTGAATGGCATTACTTAGTAATTGCATAGGAAGATGTTACTCGAACTGCCTTCCGATCGCTATCACAGCGGAACTCGCAGTTAATATGTTCTGGGTTTTTTATACGAAATGGAACCAGGTACTATAACTTTCAATTCAGAAACCAATGGATCTCTTGCCCAATAATTAGGAATGACTTTTTGAAGACACCAAAAGGATAACCAGAAATCGCAAATCAAAGAGGGAAAACCCATAATAAAAAGGACAAAAAGACAAATACTGGACCACAAAATACTACACAGAAATCTAAAGATTGAGCAACACGAACCCAACTATAAACAAGGGTTCTCTTAGAACATCTGCACACAGAACGATAATTTGAAAACCAGAACATTGAGGTTGCTTTTGTTTGTTTGTATTTGTTTAATCACTGAAGATGTTTTTGAGCTAAGGACTGGAGTCTCTTTAATCTGTCTAGTACCGTCACATTATCTATACATACCCCAAGCATGGATTACAGCTTTAATCAAACGTTACTAGTGGATGTTTCTTGGAACTTTGTAAAAAAAATTATCGATCGATAATCTTACATCCAACAAAATAATGAATCCGGTCACGGTAGGTAAACATTTAATCTCATTCGGAAGCTCTCTACTTCTTCATAAAATCGCTACTGTTTTCAAAACCTAAAGAATTCATAGATTTGTCGCTGATTGGAAGTTTGAAATATGACCTATGACACTACCAGATACCACATATACCAGATGTTGCAAGATAATAGTGGATCGTCTGATACAAAAAGTTCCATTAATATATATTGTGCTTGGAAAACAACATCTAGCAACATCCGGAACAATGATCCAGAAATAGTTTGTCTCCTGGTTACCAGACAAGGGGAAGTAATATGTTTGGGTAAATTGTGTGCTTTGCTCTAAAACATGGACAGACCACCTGGAATTGGAGAATTACTATGAGATTGAATTTTAGGTGACAAGGAGGAAATTGATCAGAGTTGATAGCCATTTTGCACTTTCACACATGCTGACAGACTTTTCATTTGAAAAAAGCAACATTTACAAACAAATCAATGTATACACAGTATTTGAAACCAGTGCGCAAAGAGGTATCAATATCCCAATCATAAAGGTACGAATACTTTCTCTCAACCTATTGTACTGAGATTTTTCATCCCTACCCTCGACAAATATCAAAGGGTTTGAGGAAGAACTGTCTCACCTCCACATCGGACAATATATCCATAGCGAGTCATACCAACAACCGTTCGTAACGAGGTGCTGTAACACAGAATACATCTATAACGAGCCACATCAACGACCATTCCTCTGTTTGATGGTGTTTAACGACATTTTCAGCAATAGTGCAGTTATATCGTGGTGGTCAGTTTTATTGGTGGAAGAAATCGGAGGACCCAGAGAAAACCATCTACCTGTCGCATAACGTGGTGTTGCAATGTAGAATACATCGCTAACGATTCACACCAATGTGTTAGTAACAATCGAGGTTCTGTAATACGACCGTTCGTAACGAGGTGCTATAATGGTTTGAAGATTAACATGCTGCCAATACTAGGGTCAATACATCTTAATTTAAAAGCTATTAGTCAATGTAATCAGAGATAAGAAAATCGATTTAATTGTGTCTGATAATTATATTTGATAAAGAAATATAGCAAAGAATTGAATTAAATTAAATCTATATATAGTGTTTTGATTATGTTTTTGGATATAAGTCAAGGTGATGAGCTAAGAAAGTTTTAATTTTTAATGCGATGCTTGAAATATTTGTAGAATTTGTTATTCAGTTTGATGGAAACTTAGGCAAAAGATAATATCATGGATAACATCGGACATTTTTTCATTGCAACGGGCAAAGAACGACCAATCCTGACAGACGAGGAGCTGTTATTTTAAGTGGAAGAAGCGCGACTGTCTCCATTCAAAAGACACTATAGCGCCACGATATAGCTGAAATACCGCCAAAGTTGCCTTAAACACCAATCAATCAATCAATCAATCAATCAATCAATCAAAAGACACTCATTTACGTCCGTTTCTGAAGGCGAATTGCAGCTGATACCTACAGTAGAGCTAGTGGATGTCCCTTTCAGAGGGGTTGTATCCATCAGTGGAGAAACTGTGTCATATTTCTATGCAACTATGTTCCATGTTTCAATGTATATCTTTTTGTTTGAATCTTAGCACTAGATTAGATATCTGCATCATTTTTATCTTCGAAGTGGTCCTGCCTCATGGAAAAAAGAATGCGCATACCGTTTTTATCTTTGAAGTGTTCCCGACTCATAGAAAAGGGAATGTGCATATCGTTTTTTTTTCTATTGTATTCATATCAAAGAAATATATATTTTATTGCTGACTATATGTTATTTCGTGTTGTCAAGTGGACCCATTTTAAAAGCAATAGAGTGAATGAGTGAGTGGTTGTTGTTTAACGCCAACTCAGCAATTATTCAGCTCTATCATTTGCGAGAACAAGTTAATTTTCAATGAAATGATGATGTGGGCCGTTTTGTACTAGACCAACACGCTTAGTTGGATTTCTATAGTGCTAGCTCACTGAAATAAGAGTCCGCGGATAGACATATTGCTCCGCTGAGACACATTATCCTGAGTTCGAACCAACCAGTGTTTACTCTTTGTCCTTACTGCTGAGTGCTTAGGGGGGGGGGGGGGGGGGTCCTTGGGATTGACCCGATCGGGAATCGAACCCAAGATCGAGCCGAGCACGTGCATGAACCATTACACCAACGATGCGTTTTAAAGCAATAGGAAGTTCTTCTATCGTTAGCATTTTCTTCGCCATACAAGGATTATAATCTATCTCGCTTCTTCACAGAGGAGGTGGATCGTAATCCCTGGCTGGCGAAGATGCGCTACCAATCGTATATGCAATATATTAAGCTGTCGTATTGACGACATTTTATCTTCATTAATGTGATAGACATTTGATGTATGTTAATCTGCAAGAAGGCGCCATTCAACCTACTTATTTCATGTTTTGAACTATATATTTTCTCTCTTGGAAATTACAAAAATACTGATGGAATTCCCAGTGAATGTCGATTTATTATGTTTGTCTAGGAAGTAACAATACTAAATGATTTACTGTCAACAATAATGTTTTCTTCAATATATTTTTCTGTCCTGGTTATTTGAAGAAATTAAGTCGTAGATATTGTTATAACGCCTCTGGTAAGAAATTATCATGATACAATAAAAAAAAACTGCCTGTAGTGCCCCTTTCTCTTAATAATTAAATTACAGACACGACAGATTATTGTCTCCTGGGAAATCCCTATTGACCACAATAGACATCAAACTTGTTCTTCTGATTGTTATTATGTGGTTTCTTCTTCCAATCAATTCACGAGAATTACAGACTGTCTCGCCACAGACGACACTTACGTAAATGGACTAATTTTCTTTGTTTACTTATCATTCAATGTTATACATTAACTTGATGAAAAAGATTAATTGTTGTTTTGATGTCCAAGGCCGAACTAACCCATTTGGAAAATTATTTTCTTGTGCAGTTGAAGTAGTCTGTCGGTTCAACAGTTCACAACATATAGATACCATACAAGAATCATAAAAAATGTTTGACAATGAATATAAAAAGTTGTTTGCAAACATAGAAATGGTTCGGTTACAAATGAAATGCACTTACATGTAAATAAGTTTGTTTGATGTTTGATGTTTGATGGTGTTTCACGCCACTTTCAACAATATTTCAATTATACAGTGGTGATAGGCACTGATTGCATAGGTGTGTGTAAATCCAACTACCATAACATCACGGCCACGGCGGACACTCATGTAAATAAGAAATATATTAAAACGTTCGACATTAAAAAATTCTCCCTCATATATTTTTTTTTATTTGTAATCGCACAAAACAAAAATAACAAATTAGCATAATGTGATCTGTACATTTAATTTAATGGTGTCTGTGGTTACATATGCTGCAAAAAACAAAGTTCATCAATTCCGATCTCAATTTGAAACGCCTATCAGAATTGTAGAACAAATCACGGTAGAGTAATTATTTAAAAAAACAACAAATGTGGTTGTACAAATAAATAAACCGAATACAAGAAACATATACATGTCGGTACGATGCCCCGACGTTCGGTCATTGACGTAATAAGCACTCTTATAATAAAGTAACCTTTTATTCTTCGGTTATCAAGTTCAATTTTGATTTTACTCGTAACCCTCAAAGTCTACATGTAATACTACACAAGGTTGTCTATAAGGAAAACAAACCTTACAATTATTTAATACATGAAATCATTATGACGTTTGAATTTCATAACAACAAGGTCATCGTCATGTTACTCATATATCGTGGGAACATCTTTATATTCTGTTAAAAAGTTTGATGTTACCAAAAGGGATAATCAGAAGCCGTAAATCGAAGAACAGATAATATAATGACCAATCGAAATAGGACAAATGCACAAACAATGATGGACAAAACACGGTTCCTATATTTCTCAATTTAGTAAGCAGATGTCATACGTTCCAGTATTGTTATAAATACTGTTATAGTGACAGCCGGAATCTTTGAGCTGTAATGAAAGCGGGAGTTTTGGCGCTTTAAGATCTGATTCAACCCACCATTTCTTTAGAAATGCCTGTACCAAGTCAGGGTCATTACGGTTTTCACAGTTTCCGGTTGTTGACTGATTTTGTCTGTTTATATACTTATGAGTTTTGACTTTCCCTTTGTAAGATTGTTCGGAGTTCGGTAATTTTCTTATTACCCTTATGCACCTATTATTTCATACAAATTGGCCACCTTGTAGAATGAATTGGCTACATATGGGTTTGGGTTATGGTGTTTAACGCCACTTTCAACAATATTTTAGTTATATCGTGGCGGTCAGCTTTATTGGTGGAAGAAACCGGAGTACGTTTCCGCAAGTCACTGACAAACTTTATCACATAATATTGTATCGAGTCATGAACGAGTTCGAACTCATAACTGTTGTGATGATAGGCACTGGTTGCACATGTAGTTGTAAATCAAACTACCATACGATCACGACCACGACGGCCCCTTTCAAATTTACGAAAACTGTAAATAGTTTTATCATTTTTATACTTGTCATATGTAAACTCTAACATGATCTCGAACTTGCTGAAGGCGGTCAGTATTTGATGACAGAAGAAGAAAAATATGTACTCTGTATTACTTTACCATATAGTAAACAAGGTTGTTTTTCACGTATGAAGCAATTTGCATTTTTGTTAGATTGAGAACGACAGGAATTCTTCTATTTCAAATTTTACAGGAAGCTGAGATATAATTATCGAAGTCTCAATAGACCTTATTAATTTCAAAGAATCTGACAAGAAAGCTTTTAACGTTGACGAGGGAAACACTTCAAATCGATACATGTAAGACCTTTAAAACACGACAATTGTCGACCAAAGTTTGATATCAACTGACACGAAAAAGAGTAGTTTTTAGTCTTTCCAGCGTATACCTTCAGCTTGTCTCCAACTATCAAGATTCACACAAATTAACCCATGCTTGGATAAGCAAATTACTTTCTGTGTAAAATTTCATGCATCACATAAGATTTCTATTAATCTGGAGAAATCTAACAAAAGACAATACTGAAACCGTCTGCATGCATTAGGATTCAGTTGCCAACATTAGGCATGGTTAATAACTACTGCTTTTAAAAAAAGTCAATAGGCTTACTGGAAATCGTTAATTAAATTCTCCATCCTTCTAAAATATTCAAAGAAGAGTTTGAAGATACCAAAGGGGGTAATCAGAAGCCGTAAATCGAAGGACAGACAGAACAATGGCCTATAAGAAAAAAGACGAACGGGCAAAGAATGAGCAACACGAATCCCGCTTAAAAAACCGGGTAGGGTTGAACTCAGGTGCTTCGGAAAGGATATACGTAAACAAGATATTCCGTTTTCTGTCAGCAAAGTAACAATGTAAGTTTATAATTAAGTGCACACGATGCGCTTCTGGAATAACCTTAATCAGGTACGCTTATTGTCAAAAGATTGGAAGGTCAAATACAAGTTATATAAAAGTCTTTATGAGACAGATATTGGACATAGTCGTGTAGTTTGTACATAATGTGTATTTCTAATATAGGTGGATATTTCGCTTAGGTGCTATTTTTAACCTTGGGGGAGGGGTCGATGTTGCTTATGTTGTGTAGTAACATTGTCATTTGTACAATGGTTTCCTGTTTTGTTCATGAACTGATATTTATGATATTTATATATGTATTACAAAAGTTTGAAGATACCAAAGGGGTAATCGGAAGTCGTAAATCGAAAATAAGGGTAATAACAAAATTACCGAACTCCGAACTATCATACAAAGGGAAAGTCAAATCTCATAAGTATATAAACAGACAAAATCAGTCAACAACCAGAAAAGGACAGACAGCAACTGTTGAGGGTTATTCCAGAATCGCATCGTGCGCACTAATTTAGATAATTACGTTTTTATTATATATGTAAATGAGCCCCCCCAAAAAAAGAAGAAAACCCCATTTACTACATACCTAGTATCCTTAAGGTCATCGATGTTGACCATTATTAGCATAATAAAATGAGTATGAAACTATTACCAAGCTATACAGTACAGAATTTAACATTCGATTGTAAAAAAACTAATGCAAATGTAGATACCAAATTTAGTGCACACGACCCCTAATATACAATCAACAATCACACTATTAATATGTACTTATAAAGAGGTAACTAATTTGTTTAATTAGGTGTCCGCCTCCAGTTTTCGAAGTAACTATAATACAATTGGTAACAATACTGCCTATATATAAAGTTCAAAAAATTTAACAATATATATACTAAACGATTTCAATGACATACTAATACTTATGTGGGGCAGAAATTGAAAAAAAATGCACATTATATTTTTTATTTACATATTTTTATTTCGTGGAAAAAAAAGGGGGAGGGGGGCAGTGCATTAAATATATTTTCGATCTTTTACACACCTCATCGGATTCCTAATAAACCTATGATGACAATTAATTTTGATACGATCACAAATAATTATGAAGTTATTTATGTGATCAAAACTGTGATGAAATATCATTTAAAAAAAATAGATACGAGTTTTCATCAGCCTCTTCCAAATATGGTTCAACGTTTATTTGCTGACGTCATAAATGACGCGATTTGGTTTATGAATATTCATGAGCAAAATCACCCATGATTTCTGGCTATGCTGACAATACCTCATGCTATGACACCTACGATTGTATCGTGACGGTCAGATTAACCAACATTATATGATATTCTAGTTCATATGCCTGTACTCCGTGTCACCTTTTCAAAGGTCATTTAAACGGTCAGGAAATGAAAACTACTCAGCACGCTACGTTAAACTAAAGTACATCTGAAAGATTGAATATCACACTATTTTATTTTTATCCTTCATTTGATTGGTTTCGGATAAATGGCATTTAGTCAAGTGTCTACGAAGATCTAACATTGGTTTTTCTACCATTAATTTTACCGGAAGTATAAGTCATAAACAAACCTCAGATATGCCTAAGCATAAACATAAACAAAAAAATACTATTAATAACATATAGAAACAAATTTTAATGAAACTATGTAAGCTGCTCATGGTTATGTCATAAACAAATATGGCGATAGCGCAATGTTTATCTTCCGTAAAGAAAGTCAAGGAAGTAAACCATTCATTTAAATCGTAAAGGAATAATACAAAATGTTGATTATTTACTTTTGGATGGTTGTTTTGTATTTGATTTCCAACACACACAAAAGGGCAAAGAGTGGATACATAAAAAGTCAGTACCGTAACTGTTGATGAAGCATAGTTCTAAAATCGGTAACAGACTCTATCTATCATTACGTCCCACTAGGCCGGTAATTACTTGTAATGAAGATTGGCATTAATGATATATCATAGAAATAGTGTTGTATGCAAATACCAAAAGTCAAATATTATGTTAATTAATTGCAAAAAGTGCACAACTCACGGCGAATGCATAGAAAGAAGAGTTTGAAGATACCAAAGGGGTAATCAGAATCCGTATATCGAAGAAAAAGAGACAACACAATGACAAAAAGAAAAAGTACAAAAGGACAAACAATGATCTACAAAACATACATAAAAAAAAATAAAGATCGAGTAACACGAACCCCACTAAAAACAGGGGGTGAACTCTGGTGCTCCGAAAGGGTAAACAGTTCCTGTTCCACTAGTGACACCCGTTGTGTTAATCTAGTTACAAACCCGGTGGTGTCATGATTGAGGAAAGGACCGGGAAGTGCTTACGACAAGTGGAACATATCCGCGGTTATTTGTGACACAGCTATTCCATAGCGATCAACCAAATCATGGTGGCAACCGTCAAATTTTCGAAATGATGACTTCAACTTAACTAAGAGGAACCTAGCTTCCTTGTTAGCAGCAACCCTCTATCAAGGAAATTATGATAGGAACCACAAGCTCTGGAATATCGTATCAACTGAGAGATATATATACTCCATATGCTGGGGCTGCTGGATTGTTGCTACATATGAATGGAAAGTTCATAATTGGAAAATTTTAATCATCTCGTTTGTCGTAAAGTGTCGTTTTTTACCGCCCCTCACTGTCAATTGTGAACACCCTACATGTATTAGGGATAATTGTTGACGATTGACATGAAAAATGTTCAAGTAAAATTATTGTGTCATTTCTGTGTTTGGAAGTTAGAGGTGTGACAAGGGAGAGGTTGGTTATATTGTCGACAATGCCAGACTGCTTACCCTCCACATACACCAAGAAATATATCTACATCATAAGTAAATAGAGTGGTATTAATTCATGTTTTCACATATAGAGATAACAGTTTGTTTTATTGTGAAAAAGGTACCATTTATGGCAGGTACCTCCTTTTCTTATTAGATTTTGAGTCAATGCATTCTTTTTTTATTTATTTCTTCTATGACCCTGCCGCCGTGATTATAAAAATTACTACTGCTTTAAAATGATACATATTTTCCAGTTTCAATCGTACAATAAAATGTTGTGAACAAGAATAAAGAGTATCCAAGCCAGGTGGGACGGTCCAGATACGAAATAAGACAACAGTTCAAACAAAACAATTACAAATTCGGACAACAAACCGGAAGTGAAAAACATTCGGACATGAAACCGGAAGTGGTAATTTAGTATATTTCTTTTTATTAGACAGGTTAATATTTACTTTACCAAAATTGATGGTTAAGATTTCAAAGATTCAAAGATTTAGAAATCTAATTCAGTCTTAAGAATAACGACCACAATTAAGGTGTATAATTATAGCAAAAGTATACCCCTCTCATTAAATAAATTTAATGCTTTCGTTGTGCTCTAAAATGAATTTCAAGCCACTATCACATTACGTAAGAAAAAAAAACATTTTAAAGTTGATGTGAATTAATGGTTCCCACAGGAAGTCTTACAACACATCAATTTTCTGCTTTAATTGGGTTTTGCCTAACGAATGCACTGTATCATCATGGCTTCTCATTATAGCTCCAAATGAAAGAATTGCAAAATGTACGTAAATAAAACAACATAGCTCTTTATAATGGCGTCAAATAAACTGTCATTCAGTCATTAATTACTGGGATTTCTAGAGTTTATTTATAATCCTGATTTAAAATCATGGGGTAATAAAACCAGTACTGTCGAAGCCATTATGATTTATATAATTCTGGATCAATTACGTATGTAGAAAATCCGAAAATTAACTTAAAGATTTAGAATTAAATAGAGAATGTCCTCGACAATCCAAAGGAAGTAATTCTAAGAAAAAATTAAACAACATCGGAAATTTTGCTTCCAACAATATAAAATTAAAATTAAAACTTAAAAAATATATTTTGAATTTTCGATTCTGAAAATGTATCCTTTTTATATCAATTACATTCGTTCTTCTTATAATTAAATAGACAATCCTTATACTATATAATTCTTTAAAGACTTTTAGTTTTGTTGATCTGGGAACGATTTGAAAGTAGAAAAATAGCATTACTTGTTTTTCCGAGCGAATACAATCCCTGTAAGTTTGTGTGATAAGGTAAATTCTAAGGTGTGCCACAATCCCAAAATGAGAAATTAGCATATTCCTACGCGATAAGGTAAATTAGATGGCGAACACAATCGTGACAGAAAAATCAAATAATAATACTACAAAATGGATATGTATTAAAAACATTCACATAATAATAATGAATTAGAAGACAATGTATAACAACAGATCTAATATATCACTAACACAACCAATAAACATTACACATACAAGATCACCCGGTTACGTGACACTACAAAGACAACCCAGAAACATTACATCACCATGACAACCAATAAACATTACACATACAAGACCACCCGGTTACGTGACACTACAAAGACAACCCAGAAACATTACATCACCATGACAACCAATACATATTACACATACAAGACCACCCGGTAACGCTACACAACAAAGACAACCCAGAAACATTACATCACCAAGACAACCAATAAACATTACACCACACGGTAAAATTACACTACAAACAAAGCGCAGAAGCATTTCAGCAGAAAATCAACACAGAAACATGGCATCGCCAAGACAATCTCTGAAAATTACACTTCAAAGACAACACAGAAATATTTCCCAATAAAAGCATGACCCCAGCCCCTAAAAGTCAAATGGTCGGTCCCTTATTGAACATGAGCAACTGTAGTTCACATGTTATGTAGACGTCACACACATAAAAACCAAACGTAAAACTGATTCAGAGACAATCTGATTACATAGCAATGCTAAATTGATTATATATAGTCTATATTATTTCCCTTGTCGTCATCTTAATAAGCATTGCATGTTTCTGAAGCTCTGTAGATATTTTAAGTGAATTTGAAGAGAGAGAGAAACCAAGAGACAGCTTGAAAATTTAATTTAGCTCTTTGGTCATATATAAATGATCAATTACGAACGCACCTTGGGAACTGATTCGAGAGTCTGGAAAATCTATCTCACTCAAGCGCTTGCCATGGAAGGAACTTAATTTGTACAATGCAGATAAATTACTTGGAATTGTGGGACGTTTAATTCGATTTCCATTGCTCTTGTGTGCAAATTCAATTGTTTTTCTTACTTACAGGAAGGGCCTATAATAGAATCATACGATCTCGAAAAGTTTCCAATTTTCCGAATGAGACATAGCACACAATAATTCAAATGCATGCTGAGCTGGTAAAATTATAAGTAAACTATTTACTCTAAATATATGTAAATCCATAGTTGAAGCGAATCGGGTTAAATCTGAAAATTTGAATCACGTGTCCGGTTGTTAAAGGCCAATAACTTTTCAGAATAACCTTCATCAGGTATACTCAAGGTCAAAAGATTGGAAAAACCAAAAAGTCTTTGTGAGGTAGAAAACTTAATTGAAAGAGTGCATCTACATAGCCGAGTCTCTCTGGATTCTGGGTGTCATCTAGTACTAAAACATTGGTCTCCGAATAAAAAGTAACAAAACCCTGTTACGGCAATCCATATACAGAGATATGTAACAAGACAAACGAAGAGTGGGACGCAACATAAGAGCACAAACATCTAAATGAAAAAAGCGAAGTAGTAAAATATCCATGGTTACAGACATGGTCATCTACTTCTCCATTATAGATGAATCCATGGGGGAGGGAATCACAGACGTGGATGGGGTCAGTCTAGCAAACCCTGGCTCCTTTTCGTACCCAATTCGATGAAAACTGACTCCCTGTGACTTTATTCTGGAGAAATGAGAATGAATGAAATATTGATATTTTATTAATGGAAAATAATTCCAAATTGGAATTATTAGCATACAAACAATGAAAAATGTATAAAACATACAAGATACAAAAAACACATTTAATTTGTAGTCATTGCATCTCTTCAATTCTAATGAATTGGTTATTTTAATGTGGTAAAGAAGAACATATATCATCATCAAAAGAATATGAACTCTAGATGAACTGTCGAAAGTTTATATTAAAGTCTGAAATTACATATATCCTGTGATGTCGATTACGTAGACACGTGCAGAACCTATTTTCGTTACTTCAGAACTCTGTTTTTTTATTAGCTTGCATAATGAGAATGAGGCTGTAAAGGGTTGCTCTTACACAATTAGACGGATTAATCGAATAAAGTTAAGAGCATCAGGCGAATATTGTTCAAAAGAACTATTGCAAAATCTACGATTTTATATAATATATTTTTTTTATTTGGAAATAGGGTTCACGTGGAGAAAGTAACAAAATATAAGAAATTGTAAGATTTGTGCACCACATGATCCATCATACCTTTAATTTGCTAACATGTTGCAAAAAAAAAAGGTTTTTTTTCTATTCTAATTTGGCCTTGATAAAATAACCTTCCTTCCTATCACGTCTTTTTATATATAGTGACCGTCTGCTGAACCTACTTTAACGTAATCAACAGCAATCAAAGTCAACATAATGTTTTTCCCTTGTGGCTTGTAACATTGTGTAATTAAAAAGATTTATTACATTGACGTTTTTGTATCGCAGACATTTTAACGGAAGTGTCACTATTTGTATTAATGAAGCGAACAAGTGAAAATAAGATCACTGTTGTTCAATTTCATGTTAATTACAGTACTTGACAGAAAAAATGGTAATCAAGACAATGGCGAATGGAGCATAACAATTACAGAGTAAACATGTAGTTCAGATTTACTATTGAGATAAATCCTTTGAACGCTACGGAAAGAAATTATATATTGAAAGGATTGTCGAGTTCGGTTCTAAGCATCAGAATTATAGTTCCGGAGCACCTGAGTTCACTCCCGGTTTGTAGTGGGGTTTGTGTTACTCGATCGTTAGTTTTATGTGTAATGTTTTGTAGATCGTTGTTTGTCCTTTTGCCCTTCTTCTTTTGGCCTTTGTGTTATCTGTTCTTCTTCGATTTACGGATTCTGAAGACCTCCCTTTGGTATCTTCAAACACTTCTAACTGTAACTTTTCTTCTTTACTTGACAAACGGTGAACAATTTCCACGTGACAAGTGGATACCAATGTAACTGACAACATTTTATGTAGTTAAACACGTGTAGCCCAGTACTTATGAACTGACACCAACATATATAGAGTTGATAATGTGATTTATACTAATATATATATTTGCAAGTGACTGACTGTCTAAGACATTTCCGTTCTGTGTCTCGTATTCAATATCCTTTATGGGGAAGAGGGGGGGGGGGGGGGGGGCGGGTGGCTCAATGAGTTAGGTAGCTGGATTACCTAACAGCTCATACAAGCCTATGACCAATACGGCGTGGGTTCGCGCCCGGCTTTATATATTACAAAAAAGGGTGCACTCGACTCGCAGCCGCAAGTAATAAAGTTTACCAGTTGCTTGCCCATGGTCGGTGATTCTCACCGGGTACTCCGGCTTCTTCCACCACAAAAAGTGATCGCCATGATATAGCTGAAATATTGCTGAAAGTGGCGTTAAACACCAAAAATCAATCAATCAATATCCTTTAATAAAATTTAACTGTTATATACATAAACATTTTATTATCAGTAAATTATGTGCTCATATTCAATATCCTTTAATAAATATAAATGCATGGCTGTCATGATAATGCCGTTAAAATGGAAATCGATACATAGAGAAAGTCACATGACCCTTTTCATATCAGATCCCTCATCGGCCCTAAGTCCTGATATATCAGCCAGAGAGTCTACCTGACTCAGGACCAAAGGCTGATTATTAATAGCTGAAACTTTGCATTGCTTCCCTAGTGGAACAGGAACTGCTTATCTTTCCGGAGCACCCGAGTTTACCCACGGTTTTTAGTGGGGTTCGTGTTATTCGGTCTTTAGTTTTATATGTATGTTTTGTAGATCGTTGCTTGTCCTTTAGTACTTTTTCTTTTGACCATTGTGTTGTCCTGTTCTTCTTCGATATACGGATTCTGATTACATCCTTGGTATCTTCAAACTCTTCTTGTATTTATATGCTAGAATAAAAACGAAATTTTATAAATTTTTGCGCACGACATCTTTCTGGAATAACCTTCAAGGTCAACAGATTAGAGAGCTAAATACTTTAAAAGTTTTTAAGAGAAAGAAAATCAAATGTCCTAAACAGAAGAGCCAAAATCACCTAGGTTAAATAATATGAGTATTATGTCTTAATATACAAATATATAAGGTATATGGGGCATTAGAACTGGGACGAAGGCGAGTCTTGGTTAACCAAGCATTTTCTAGTTTTGTGCCGAGTTTAGTCTATAATTATTTTATTTGATCAATGATACAATGAGGATCAGACACAAGTTTGACCAACTTTTGGAGTCTTCTCCTATATATACAATTATTATTACATTATGTTGAGAATGCACAAGAAAACAATAAAAGTACAATTGTATCATATAACATACGAAGTTGAAAATAAAGAAAGAAGAAAAAGAAATGAGGAAAACCTGTGTGTATGTGCATGGGTGCTGGATGATGTTTGGTTAGTACATTTAAACGATTAGAAATCGTGTAGACCTTTTAATGAATCGAAAAACTGAATAAAAAATAAAGCAATTATCTGCATAACTTAATGTTTCTCTTCCTGGTGTGAGAAGTGAAGTATTGATGAATTGAGACAAATTGATTATGCTGAGAAGCAAGTCGTTTCTTATTTCAGAATATTTGCTACAAACAAAAATGAAGTGGTTCGCATCTTCTTGAGGTGCGCCGCAGCTTCAACGCTGGGCTAGATAGGATATTTGCTTTGTATAGATCATGGTTGAGGAAAGAAACTCTACATTTAAGTTGTGTTAAAATGACGTTTAACTTTGTAGGGCCATAGTAATAAATTTTGGGAACTGAGATCTTATTTGATTGGCTGTTTATACGAAGTGCGTTTTTTAATTTAGATAATGAATCTAATTTTCTGCGCCGAGTATGCATAAACTACATATTTTAAGACACTGCATTAATATTGCAATTATCCTGCAGAAAATTACATTAATCCTTAAGCGGTGATATTTTGAATTAAATAATAAATTATTCAATTATCTCTTGATTTCCCCTTCTGATAAATATTGTCACCAGGAAGTGAACTGATTTACAACTAGTGTCCCAGAGCTCAACTGGTAAAACATGCAAAAGGGGCACCAGAAAATCTATTTATCAGTCATTGGCCGCATATAGCAAAACATTATACAGCCAATGCAATTTGACTGCTCAAATAGAGCGAGTGCACGATAATATATATTTATTTTTTAATGCAATCCCATTCAAGTCAACTTTAAAGATAAACCTTTACTCAAGAATTATAGATTGCACAGATATTCAACATATCCGCCCAACAGTAATTCAGAATCTTCTTTTACTCAGTGTGTAAGCTGAAATCGTCTATGCATGACACCAAATAGATAGAAGGAATACAAAGAGAAAATGATATGTCCTTTTACCAAAAACAAAACAGAAAAAAAAAGAAGAAAACAAGACTGATGGCATGCATAGATGTATAATTTTTCAATTTCTGGAATGTTCAGAATTTGTGTGTCTCTGTCGCCAAACAATGTTTCTTATTTTGTTAGGAGTGACTGAGTGATTGTTCCCTAACGTCAACTCTGTATATGTTCATCTTTATTATGTTGTAATCTCAATGTATTTGTGCAGACCAATTGTGATATATGGTTGTGATTACCAGTTTACCACCTTTTGAAAAAAATAAAAGCAAGCAATTCTATTTAAAATCATTTGGCTCAATCAATATAGACCATTTGCACATTTCCGAATTTGATTCTTAAATTATATGTCTTTGTTGTAGTTATTTCTCTTTAAGGCAGTTAAAATCGTGTCCTTTCATACAAACTTCAATGATTATAAAATATCTTTAATATCTTAAAAATTTTAACAACATCGTTAATTTTTTTGAGTAATGAGTTCTCATTACCCCTCAATGAGTTAGGTAGCTGGATTACTTAACAACTCATACAAGCCTATCACCAATACGGCGTGGGTTCGCGCCCGGCTTTATAAATTACAAAAAGGGTGCACTCAACTCGCAGCCGCAAGTAATAAAGTTTACCAGTTGCTTGCCCATGGTCGGTGGTTTTCTCCGGATACTCCTGTTTTCTCCACCAATAAAACTGAACGCCACGATATAACTCAAATATTGCTGAAAGTGGCGATAAACACCATAAAACAAACAAACAAACAAACAAACAAACAAAGGGGTAAGCCGTCAATCGAAGAAGTACAGACCACATCATGACCAAAAGATACCAAAGAGGTAAGCCGGCAATCGAACAAGTACAGACAACATCATGACCAAAAGATACCAAAGGGGTAAGCCGGCAATCGAACAAGTACAGACAACATCATGACCAAACGATACCAAAGGGGTAAGCCGGCAATCGACCAAGTACAGACCACATCATGATCAAAAGATACTAAAGGGGTAAGCCGGCAAGCGAAGAAGTACAGACAACATCATGACCAAAAGATACCAAAGGGGTAAACCGTCAATCAAAGAAGTACAGACAACATCATGACCAAACGATACCAAAGGGGTAAGCCGGCAATCGACCAAGTACAGACAACATCATGATCAAAAGATACTAAAGGGGTAAGCCGGCAAGCGAAGAAGTACAGACAACATCATGACCAAAAGATACCAAAGGGGTAAGCCGGCAAGCGAAGAAATACAGACAGCATCATGACCAAAAGATACCAAAGGGGTAAACCGTCAATCAAAGAAGTACAGACAACATCATGACCAAAAGATACCAAAGGGGTAAGCCGGCAATCGAACAAGTACAGAAAACATCATGACCAAAAGATACCAAAGGGGTAAGCCGGCAATCGAAGAAGTACAGACAACATCATGATCAAAAGATACCAAAGGAGTAAGCCGTCAATCAAAGAAGTACAGACAACATCATGACCAAAAGATACTAAAGGGGTAAGCCGGCAATCGAAGAAGTACAGACAACATCATGACCAAAACATACCAAAGGGGTAAGCCGACAATCGAACAAGTACAGACCACATCATGACTAAAAGATACCAAAGGGGTAAGCCGTCAATCGCAAAAGTACAGACAATATCATGACCAAAAGATGTCAAAGGGGTAAGCCGTCAATCGAAGAGGTACAGACAACATCATGACCAAAAGATACCAAAGGGGTAAGCCGGCAATCGAAGAAGTACAGACAACATCATGACCAAAAGATGCCAAAGGGGTAAGCCGTCAATCGAAGAAGTACAGACAACATCATGACCAAAAGATACCAAAGGGGTAAGCCGGCAAGCGAAGAAGTACAGACAACATCATGACCAAAAGATACCAAAGGGGTAAGCCGGCAATCGAACAAGTACAGACAACATCATGACCAAAAGATACCAAAGGGGTAAGCCGGCAATCGAACAAGTACAGACAACATCATGACCAAACGATACCAAAGGGGTAAGCCGGCAATCGACCAAGTACAGACCACATCATGATCAAAAGATACTAAAAGGGTAAGCCGGCAAGCGAAGAAGTACAGACAACATCATGACCAAAAGATACCAAAGGGGTAAACCGTCAATCAAAGAAGTACAGACAACATCATGACCAAACGATACCAAAGGGGTAAGCCGGCAATCGACCAAGTACAGACAACATCATGATCAAAAGATACTAAAGGGGTAAGCCGGCAAGCGAAGAAGTACAGACAACATCATGACCAAAAGATACCAAAGGGGTAAGCCGTCAATCGCAAAAGTACAGACAACATCATGACCAAAAGATGTCAAAGGGGTAAGCCGTCAATCGAAGAGGTACAGACAACATCATGACCAAAAGATACCAAAGGGGTAAGCCGGCAATCGAAGAAGTACAGACAACATCATGACCAAAAGATGCCAAAGGGGTAAGCCGTCAATCGAAGAAGTACAGACAACATCATGACCAAAAGATACCAAAGGGGTAAGCCGGCAATCGAAGAAGTACAAACAACATCATGACCAAAAGATGCCAAAGGGGTAAGCCGGCAATCGAAGAAGTACAGACCACATCATGACCAAAAGATGTCAAAGGGGTAAGCCGTCAATCGCAAAAGTACAGACAACATCATGACCAAAAGATGTCAAAGGGGTAAGCCGTCAATCGAAGAGGTACAGACAACATCATGACCAAAAGATACCAAAGGGGTAAGCCGGCAATCGAAGAAGTACAGACAACATCATGACCAAAAGATGCCAAAGGGGTAAGCCGGCAATCGAAGAAGTACAGACCACATCATGACCAAAAGATGTCAAAGGGGTAAGCCGGCAATCGAAGAAGTACAGACAACATCATGACCAAAAGATGCCAAAGGGGTAAGCCGGCAATCGAAGAAGTACAGACCACATCATGACCAAAAGATGTCAAAGGGGTAAGCCGGCAATCGAAGAAGTACAGACAACATCATGACCAAAAGATGTCAAAGGGGTAAGCCGGCAATCGAGGAAGTACAGACAACATCATGACCAAAATATGTCAAAGGGGTAAGCCGTCAATCGAAGAGGTACAGACAACATCATGACCAAAAGATACCAAAGGGGTAAGCCGGCAATCGAAGAAGTACAGACCACATCATGACCAAAAGATGTCAAAGGGGTAAGCCGTCAATCGCAAAAGTACAGACAACATCATGACCAAAAGATGTCAAAGGGGTAAGCCGTCAATCGAAGAGATACAGACAACATCATGACCAAAAGATACCAAAGGGGTAAGCCGGCAAGCGAAGAAATACAGACAGCATCATGACCAAAAGATACCAAAGGGGTAAACCGTCAATCAAAGAAGTACAGACAGCACCATGACCAAAAGATAGCAAAGGAGTAAGCCGTCAATCAAAGAAGTACAGACAACATCATGACCAAAAGATGCCAAAGGGGTAAGCCGGCAATCGAAGAAGTACAGACCACATCATGACCAAAAGATGTCAAAGGGGTAAGCCGTCAATCGCAAAAGTACAGACAACATCATGACCAAAAGATGTCAAAGGGGTAAGCCGTCAATCGAAGAGGTACAGACAACATCATGACCAAAAGATACCAAAGGGGGAAGCCGGCAATCGAAGAAGTACAGACAACATCATGACCAAAAGATGCCAAAGGGGTAAGCCGGCAATCGAAGAAGTACAGACCACATCATGACCAAAAGATGTCAAAGGGGTAAGCCGGCAATCGAAGAAGTACAGACAACATCATGACCAAAAGATGTCAAAGGGGTAAGCCGGCAATCGAAGAAGTACAGACAACATCATGACCAAAAGATGTCAAAGGGGTAAGCCGTCAATCGAAGAGGTACAGACAACATCATGACCAAAAGATACCAAAGGGGTAAGCCGGCAATCGAACAAGTACAGACCACATCATGACCAAAAGATGTCAAAGGGGTAAGCCGTCAATCGCAAAAGTACAGACAACATCATGACCAAAAGATGTCAAAGGGGTAAGCCGTCAATCGAAGAGGTACAGACAACATCATGACCAAAAGTTACCAAAGGGGTAAGCCGGCAATCGAAGAAGTACAGACAACATCATGACCAAAAGATGCCAAAGGGGTAAGCCGGCAATCGAAGAAGTACAGACCACATCATGACCAAAAGATGTCAAAGGGGTAAGCCGGCAATCGAAGAAGTACAGACAACATCATGACCAAAAGATGTCAAAGGGGTAAGCCGGCAATCGAAGAAGTACAGACAACATCATGACCAAAAGAAAAAGACAAACAACGATCAACAAGATATTACATAGAAACTACATCGGGCAACAGGACCCCCACTAAAAGCTGGGGATGAACGCATGTTCTTCGGAAGGGTTAGCAGTGCATGTACCACATGTAACATCAGTCGTGTTACAATTAGACGACACGAACATCATCTGATATGGAAATCGCGTTGAGCACCAATATACGTAAATAAATACAAATAAAATAAATAAAACATAAACCCATACAACACAAATGGGAGTCAAGACGAATCGAACATCGTTTTTACGCGGAAATCATAAAATACGTGAAGACATGTTATTTGACAACATGAACAACACGTACCCGGAAGTAAACAAAAGGGAGTTCGATCAAGTACATTTTGTAGAGTGATGTTGTCCAATTTCAGTAGATTGAACGACATCAGCCATTTCGTAGACGTCAATGTATTGACAACAACACATTAAGATTATCAAACCTCTAAAAACATTATTACCCGTTAATATAAATGTTCTTTTATATACAGAGTTGGTCATTAATATTTTATTATTTCACTGATTAGAATTAGTAGTAAACATCTGCGTTGTTGTTCTTGCTTTTAGCAGTTTAAGTACATTTCCTTAAACGTTCTCCGCAACGATATAACTGAAATATTGTTGAAAGTGGCATTAAACACCATACACCAATCATATACCTAAAGCGTTCTAAAAAAATAAGATAAAAAGCATTACTACACAAAAATACATGTACTGGCATAACTATATACATCCAAATAACATCTTTTGTGATTTATGATAAACATTGTAATTTTATACTAATACATTTCAGAGACAAAGACTCAATCATCCCATCGCAGCCACAAGTGATAAAGGTTACCAGTTGTTTGCCCATGGTCGGTGATTCTATCCGGGTACTCCAGCTTCTTCCACCACTAAAACTGGTCACAATGATATAGCTTAAATGTTGCTGAACGTGGCGTTAAACATAATAAATCAATCAATCAATCAAATATCCCAGCCCGATAGGATATTGGTGTAACCCCGACATCCGACAGGACAAACAGATTACTTACGCAAGAGACAAAGGCGAGCCCAACTCTAACCCACGATCAATGCAGAGATTATCAATCTAATTAACGTTAAATAATTTAATTGTTTCCCTTGTCAAGATTCTTTTCAAGATACCTTAAAATTCTTGATTTCTCATAAGAAGAGTTTGAAGATACCAAAGGGGTAATCAGAATCCGTATATCGAAGAAGAACAGACAACACAATGGCAAAAAAAAAATACAAAAGGACAAACAACGATCTACATAGTTAAATCAATGGTACAGATAATTTTCCAATTTACTATAAATAGATATTATGATATAATAATATAATAAATACACATGACAAGACAAGATGGTCTACAAAATTGAATAATAATAACAGAAATGAAATAACATCATTTTATTTGGATGACAGAGATAGGTGGTTAGCCAGGAGGGCTAGCATGATATTGTAGGACACGAATTAACTTGTCTGATATGCCACGCATAAAGATATAACGACATACCGTAAGGGTCATATTCGATTGACCTCTTACGGTGAAGTTAGATCTATCCAATCGGGTGATGGGTTACTTCAAGGGACAGTATATACGTACTTTGTTACTGTAAATTACCAGAAAGTAAATACATCTGATCAATTAATCGGTTTTAGTGGGGTTCATGTTACTCGATCTTTAGTTTTATATATATGTTTTGTAGATCGTTGTTTGTCCTTTTGTACTTTTTTCTTTTGACAATTGTGTTTTCTGTTCTTCTTCGATATACGGATTAAAAAATAATAAATATTTATATGTTCTGTGTACAACAAAATGTACGTTGTATTAATTTCTATAGGAAACAAGTAAAACAGAATACAATGTGTTACAACAAACTCGAAAAAGTGACAATGCACATCTACAAAAAAAACGATGACATTTTACATGTATTGTAGCTTAAGTAGCTTGGTCAATGTTAACGATTTACTATTGAAGAATAACATATAGTGATTTTGTCGCCAGATGGTAGAATGAAACCTCATTGGTGGCGTAATGGTTATCGTGCTCGCCTCGGGTGCGGTAGACCGTGGGTTCGAGAGCCGGTCGGTTAAGACCAAAGACTATAAAATTGGTATGTGTTGCTTCTCCGCTAAGCACGCAGCACTAAGGAGAAAGAGCAAAGACTGGTTGGCTCGGAATCAGAATAAAATGTGTCAGAGTGGAGCGACATGTCTACCCGCGAACTGTTCTTTCAGGGAGCTAGCACTATGAAACCCCAACTCAGCGTGTTGGTCTAGAACAGAGCGGACCTCATCATAATCTTATTGAAAATTAACTTTTTCTCGCCATGCTATAGCTGAAAAATTGCTGAATTGGCGTTAAACTATTATCATTCACTCACTCACTTCTGGTAAAATGAATATTTGTTCGGGACTGAAAGACATCAGCCTTTTTCTTAGCAATTATATTCTATTTCCTACAATTTTTTACACGATTTTCTTTGAGGTAATTTCATTTGATTGGACGTGTAAAGATCATCTGAACGTGACCCTTTAACTATTTCCAGTAGAGCTACTCTATACCGTCAAATCTCTATATAAAGGCCACTCAATGGAACCTGAAAATGTATCCTTTATTTACAGGTTAATATTATATGCACTATTCTTTAATGGGAAAATGTGACTGTCCTTTATAGACAGTGAATTGTTTTAAAAAGGTGCCCTTTAAGACAAGCTTGACTGTAAACGTAATGGTTTACCAATGGCTGTATCAATAATTTTACGCGAAAATAGGCTAAGATAGAAGTGTTCTGTTTTACTTAACAGGATAGCCAAAATAGGCTAAGATAGAAGTGTTCTGTTTTACTAAACAGGATAGCCAAAATAGGCTACGATAGAAGTGTTCTGTTTTACTAAACAGGATAGCCAAAATAGGCTAAGATAGAAGTGTTCTGTTTTACTAAACAGGATAGCCAAAATAGGCTAAGATAGAAGTGTTCTGTTTTACTAAAAAGGATAGCCAAAATAGGCTAAGATAGAAGTGTTCTGTTTTACTAAACAGGATAGCCAAAATAGGCTAAGATAGATGTGTTCTGTTTTACTAAACAGGATAGCCAAAATAGGCTAAGATAGAAGTGTTCTGTTTTACTAAAAAGGATAACCAAAATAGGCTAAGATAGAAGTGTTCTGTTTTACTAAACAGGATAGCCAAAATAGGCTACGATAGAAGTGTTCTGTTTTACTAAACAGGATAGCCAAAATAGGCTAAGATAGAAGTGTTCTGTTTTACTAAACAGGATAGCCAAAATAGGCTAAGATAGAAGTGTTCTGTTTTACTAAACAGGATAGACAAAATAGGCTAAGATAGAAGTGTTCTGTTTTATGGTATTACTATCAAAAATAATAAATATTGATATGTTCTTTGTACAATAAAATGTATTTTGTATTCATTTCTATAAGGAAACAAGTAAAACAAAACACAATTTGTTACAACAAACTCGAAGAAAAATAAACAATGACTTTTTACATGTAGTGTAAATTTGAAGATATCAAAGGGGTAATCAGAATCCGTATATCGAAGAAGAACGGACAACACAATGGACAAAGGAAAAAGTACAAAAGGACAAACAAAGATCTACAAAACAAATATAAAAGATCGAGTAACACGAACCCCACTAAAAACCGGGGGTGAACTCAGGTGCTCCGGAGGGGTAGACAGTGTAGCTTAAGTAGCTTGGTCAATGTTACCGATTTACTATTGAAGAATAACATATAGTGATTTTGTCGACATGTTATAAAATGAAAATATTTCGGGACTGAAATTCAGCAGCCTTTTTCTAAGCAATTGTATTCTATTTCCTACCATTTTCTACAAGATTTTCTGCGAGGTAATTTCATTTGATTGGACGAGTAAGGATCATCTGAACGTGACCCCGTCGTAGTCATTTCCAGTAGAGCTACATAATACCGTCAAACCTGTAAATAAAGACCACTCAATTAAACCTGAAAATGTACCCTTTATGAGCATTTAACCTTTATTTACAGGTTCAAATTATATGCACTATTTATTAATGGGAAAATGAGATTGTTTTTTATGGACAGTGATTTGTTATAGACGGGTGACCTTTTAGGCAGGTTTGACTGTACATGTAATGGTTTACCAACAGATATAACAATAACTTTACACAAAAATACCGGGGGAAAGCCAAGTTATTTATACTTGCCAGACTGTTGACCAAACCAAAAACATCTCTAGAGAAGAGAAGAGTTTGAAGATACTAAAGGGGATACTCAGAATCCGTATATTGAAGAAGAACAGACAACACAATGGCCAAAAGAAAAAGTACAAAAGGACAAACAACGATCTACAAAACATACATATAAAACTAAAGATCGAGTAACACGAACCCCACTAAAAACATGGGATGAACTCCGGTGCTCCGGAAGGATATGCAGTTCCTCTCCCACTAGAGAAACTACAGCTTCAACACAAGCCGAACAATTACCGTATTCGGAGATTTAATGAGAGCTATCCTCAATGCTGCCAGGACTTCATATATCTAGTGTCACGATAAAGGAAGAATTCGCCCACTCTATGCAAACAATCTGGAGAAAAATGCAGACAAACTACAAGAACAACGCTAAATATAAACCCATTCGTCTGCAGAGCAAGTGTTCGTCCTCCTTGTACCAATTAACAAGATTGCAACGTCTGGTTCAACGCCCTCAAATACATCAACATACCACCGGACACCACAACAGTCACAGATTACGTCACCACAATTACCATCACCGGTGGAATCACTTTGACACTTTCATCCCACACATACCACACATAAAAGATCAAAGAAAGATGGCACAACAAACAACAAAAGAAGAAGAATTGCGCAAACAAAACAATCAGGATACAGTTAGACGCTTGTGATGTAAGAAAGACCGAGACTTCGACAGCAGACATCCCATCTCATCTCTTGCACCTGGACTGAATATGTGTTAAATGTTTATTTGTTGTTGAGAAAACATTGATATTTAATTATGTGCACACGATGTGTGTCTGAAATATCCTTCTGTGGGTACGCTCATGTTCAAAACATATGAAAGCCAAATAACGTAAAAGTCTTTGGAAGAAGAAAACCAAAGGGCATTAACATGATGGCCAAAATAGGCTATGATAAAATTGATAATTGATTTAGTGATTTGATTTATTGTGCTTGAAGCCACTTTCAGCAATATTTCAGCTATATCATGGCGACTAGCTTTAGTGGTGGAAGAAGCCGGAGTATTCGGAGGGATCTACCGACCATGGGCAAGCAACTGGTAAACTTTATCACTTGCGGCTGCGAGTCGAGTGCGCATTTTTGTAATTAACAAAGCCGGGCGCGAACCCACGCCGTATTGGTGATATGCTTGTATGAGTTGTTAGGTTTCAACTACCTAACTCATTGAGCCACCCTGGTCCTACAACTACCTACCTCATTGAGCTACCCGGGACGAGCCACCCGGGTCCCAAGATAGAATTGTCCTGTTTTAAGGTATTACTGTTCTGTAGGAAAAATACATGTTGTTATGGTCTTTCTAAATTCCATAAGGGTAAGCAGTTCCCTTTTTTCAAAGGTACCCATCGTGCTGCTCATATAGTGAAATCTGGTATAATCATTGTCCGTGATAGAGGAAAGAACAAATTTGCATAAAAGGAAAAAGATCCATTTCCATTTAAGAATTGGTCATTCAGTAACTATCAACCATTTTGTGGTATCAACCGTATGCTAATTTTATTCTGGGGGAGGGGGAGGAGGTAACCTAGCCTATTTTAATAATGTTTCCCCCACAGCTGAGCTTTGTCGTAAAACAATGAGTTAGTAACGATATCGGTTAAAAAACATAATGCATGCAATAAAACACTAACATATGCAACCCGAAAAGAAGAGTTTCCTTTCCAAGGCAATTGACAACAAAACAACAAACAATTTTATTAGGAGTTAGAATATAAACGTTAGAGAAAACCGAAGGGGCAATCAAATATGAACAATCCAGAGAAACTGGTATCATATGATACACAAGACGAAGAAAAACAAAACAAAAACACCACACAATATGTGTTGGACACTGACTAAAACTATAAACATAGCTTTTTTTTTATTTGTGTGATTACTAACTAACTCCACTCCTCTAACTGTCCACTACAAATGTTATCTGTATTTTAAAAAGTGATCTATACTAGTAGGTTAAACTGTCTAGGCACTGTCTATGACATTTCTATCCTGAGCGTTAATTAATAGTAGTATATTGAATGCACGTTTATATGGCAATCCAATCAATCATTTCAAACGGTAGGTGTAAATTATCAAAAAAGCTTTATAATCTCCACACATATTATCACGTCATTGTGGTCGTGATCGTATGATAGTTGGGTTTACAATTATCTATGCAATCAGTGCCTACCACAACTGATGTTGTGCCTTCGAATCTCGATCAGGGTGAGGTATACAACATTATGTGATAAAGTTTGTCAGTGACTTGCGACAGGTCGGTGGTTTTCTTCGGGTCCTCCGGTTTCCTCCACCAATAAAATTATTGTTCAAAGTGGCGCTAAACACCATAATAACCAAACCATTGAACAGACGACACCTGTAAATTTTCGGAAATAGCTTTATAATCTCCACACATATTAAGACGTATATTCAACCCACGCATATTATCAACAATTGCTTATCGTTAGTTTCTTAAATTGGGCGAGAATTTATTGTTCACAAGTCAATTCTACTTCCGTCTTCCTTCGTAAAATATCTGATAATCAAATCAGTGTTTATTTTATTGAAAACAATTATTAATCTTGTTACTCAATCAATTTCTAATCCATTTTATTAAGTATAATTTTTAAGAAAAACAGTAAAACCTGTAAATAAAGGCCACTCAAGGTAACCTGCAAATATGGCCTTTATGAACAGTTGCCCTTAAAATACAGTTTAAAATTATATGCACTTTTCATGGATGGGGAAAATGAGACTGCCCTTTATAGACAGTGATTTGTTATATAGAGGTTCTCTTCAGGGGCAGGTTTGATTGTACTTCCCTTGTTTGAGAGCGTTATAAACAGTTATTATATGAAAGGTGGTTTATTCTGTTGACTAATGTCTTCGCAACTGCTTTTGACAAGGCTTTATAATTACTTCCGTGTCTGGCATGGAGGCAAAACCTGGCACAGTGTCAAAATATAAATAGGCCAGGTTAATGTAAAATTCCACAGCTTGGTAAAACGCCGCATGTTAATAAAATGTCAACTCTCACATATAACAGGGTGAACAGCGGTATTATAAAGAACGTTATTTAATCTTGAACATTATTCATAACATATTTAATCTTCGTAACACAGAATTTGTCATATGTAATAAGAGAGCCGATAATCTCAACCATTATTTAAATATTAGACATTACATAAAACCAACGTAAGACATAATACGTTTCAAACCTGTTCTTATTAAGAAAGATGAAATAGACAAACGTTCCTTTCTGAAACTGTCGTTTGCCAACAAAGGTCTTGATGGTATTAACTTAGGCAATATCCTTAATCACAAATCCTTCAAATCTAAAATTCCACCATATTCTAAGGATAAGTCTGTGCCTATAATTTCGTATGCTTATACCAGACCAATAGCGTACAAAAAAATTAATTGCTAACATGTGTTGCGTGATCTTAATATTGACGATTTCAAATCTAAGCCTCCTGATTGCATCTGTGCAAGTTCCCCATGCATATATAATCCGACTGGCCACGTTATAACTGGTGGCCTTAACATTATCAACCACACCTCTCTACGGGTGTTCGCCAAAGGGCTTAACTATCGTGAGCCTAAATCCATAAACTGGAAACGCAACTTTAAAATATGGGCAAAACGTGAAAAGGAGGACTTGGATACTCTTTCCGAATGGGTGAAGAGTGTGAGGTCGCTAATACAGATTAGAATTAAAAAACACTCAGTGGGTCTATGAGCCCTCGCTCTACATCAATCTTTAAAGACCCAATTTTGCTAAACAACTGTCTCTCCTTCATGACAAATATGTAATTGTCTCCGCCGACAAGGCCCCTAACAATATTGTTTTTGTGTGTAAATCACATTACATAGACTGCTTGATAAAGGCATTAGGTATTGACAATTCACTTGGCAACCCTACATATACCCCGACGACACATACGAAAGAGGAAATCCTGGACAATCACAGGTCGGTTTTATGTTCCATTGGAATTTCAACCAAACATGAAAAACTGGATCTACCATCACTCTACTGGATTCCTAAATTACACAAGCGTCCTTTCAAACAGCACTATATTGCTGGGTCTGCCAAATGCTCCAAGAATCCTCTTTCCAAATTATTACCATGTATTCTATCGGCGGTCAAAACCGGACTTCAGAGCTACTGTAACACTAACTACTCGAGAGGTGGTGTGAATCAGATGTGGATTCTGAAGAACTCGAAAGATCTGTTAGAGTACATACAATCTAGGTCCCTCTCCTCTTGCAATAGCATTAAAACATTTGACTTCTCTACCCTTTACACGACTATTCCTCACTCTAAGCTGAAGGACAAATTAAGGGAGTTGGTCCAACTGTGTTTCATAAAAAAATAATGGCCAACGTAGATACAAATACCTTGTGATAGGAAGAGACAGATCTTAATTTGTAAAACACCACTCTGATTCTACCAAAAAGTTCTCTGAAACTGATATCTTCAACATGATCGAGTTTTTCATTGACAACATATTTGTTATGTTTGGTGGACGTGTTTTTCAACAGACAGTCGGCATACCTACGGGTACAAACTGTGATCCTCTTCTCGCCGACTTGTTCCTTTATTCGTATGAGGCAAACTTCATACATGGGCTTCTCAAGAAAAACGAAAAGAAGCTAGCCCGATCCTTTAATTTCATGTTCCGCTATATAGATGATGTCCTTTCACTAAATAATTCTAGGTTTGGTGATTTTGTTGATGGCATCTATCTCATTGAGCTTGAAATAAAGAATACCACCGATACAGATAGGTGTGCTTCATACCTTGACCTACACCTCGACGTCGACAGTGAGGGTCGGTTAAGAATGAAACTTTACGACAAGAGAGATGGTGTTAATTTTCCCATTGTGAACTTTCCATTCATATGCAGCAACATTCCAGAAGGACCTGCATATGGAGTATATATCTCTCAGATGATATGATATTCCAGAGCTTGTGGTTCCTATCAGGATTTTCTTGATAGAGGGTTGCTGCTAACAAGGAAGCTACTGAACCAAGGGTTCCATTTGGTAAAGTTGAGGTCATCACTTCGAACATTTTACGGTCGCCACCATGACTTGGTTGATCGTTATGGAATATCTGTGTCACAAATGACCACGGATATGTTCCACTTCCCGGTCCTTTCCTCATTCACGACTTCTTACCGGATTTGCAACTAGAATAACACGACGGGTGCCACTAGTGGAGCAGGAACTACTTACCCTTCCGGAGCACCTGAGTTCACCCCCGTGTTACTCGATATTTAGTTGTATATTTATATTTTGTAGATCGTTGTTTGTCCTTTTGTACTTTTTCTTTTGGCCATTGTGTTGTCTGTTCTTCTTCGATATACGGATTCTGATTACCTCCCTTTGGTATCATCAAACTCTTCTAATGAAACAATATACATTGTATATAATTTTGTTTTAATGAAGAACGACACAATTGTTTCTGTGATAATATGTTATGACTTTTATCACAATGACTTTGATATGTTTTTTGTTGTTTGATGAAAATGTTCCTGTATGATTTATGCTAATTTTAATATAGTTGTTTATTTGTGATTATTAGACGCAAACATTGCTACCCCACTGATGTTTTCCCCCGTTGTAAAGGGGTAGTTTCTGAATAAAATATATAATATAATATAATTGCTAATATTATCTTTCGTCATCTGTACGTAATTGACAACACTTTTCAACAAGGTGTTGATACACTATGCACAAAGGAAAAATCAAACAAAGCGATATGATACTTATTAAATCATTGTATTGTCTGTCCTTTTATTTACGGATTCTGATTATTCCTTTCCTATCTTCAAACTCTTCTTGGCTTAGGTTTATGGTGTTTAACGCCACTTTCAACAATATTTCAGTGGGCAGTTTTATTGGTGGAGGAAACCGGAGAAAACCACCGACCTGTCACAAGTCAATGACAAACTTTATCACATAATGTTGTATAGAGTGCACCTCGCAATGAACGGGGTTCGAACTCACAACTTTAGTGGGTATATTCACTGATTACACAGGTAGTTGTAAATCCAACTACCATACGATCACGAACACGACGGCCCCTAAAAACTCATCTTACATTCAATGATTCAGAGAACCCCTACTTTTTCCTTCTAAAATGCCATCTCTGCCCTCAACTATTTCCACCTTTCTGACATCTTAGTAAGATATTAAACTCGTAATTCGCAATTCGCTTTTTATGTGACGATTTCCGTCTTAGAAATCTCCTTGATAGTTCTAAAGTAAAAATTGCATAATTTTGAAGTTTACTTAAAATATTGTTGAGACAAAATTACTGAGAAGAAAAAGCTGACTTAATAAACATAGCACTGAGTAATCATTGAATGCATGTGCCATGGAAACCAATGTGAAGATTGCTAAACAAAAAACATCATAATGCTTTCATTCTCAAAGACCTTGCGTAAAACATGTTGATTTTGAAAATTTAAGTGTTTCCATGGAATCCGTACATGTCAGTTAACATAATAAACATGTATTACAATTCAAATGTAGCTTTAATGTCGAGTCGATTACGTGATTGTCGCACAGAGCGATAATTCTGCTGAAATCACAGATTGCTAAAAAGAAAAAAAAATATTTTGGGTTTTCCAGATTCGTAGGAGTTTTAATGAGATTGATAGTTTCGATTGGAAACGGCACGCACCAATCATCGTTAAAAATGGTACTTTTCATTAATTAGGGAGTGTTTGATGTGATTTAAAAGCACAAATAGTAAACATTTTTAATTGCCCATATTTTTTGCATTTGCCTTCTGTATTATTGTTGAGGAAAACATTCTTTTTATGAAGGAATCAAATACAGAACTTCTAATAAAACATAATTGGAAAAAAACTGTCGCATTTTTTATTACATATATTTTTTCCTCGAAATTTACAATTCCTAAATCATGTAATTATTATCAAAACGAAGATTCTTCTCCTCCAATCATACGTGACCTTGGGTTAATTTGGCTATCCTGTTTTCTAGCTTCCATATACTTTGATTTTTTTTAAAGGTACTTTTACTCGCCTAAAATGGTCTTGGGTACCTCCTGATTTTCAAGAGTGTTGTATAAATTATTCATGAAAATAGTTCCAATTTTGATCAAAAGTACCTGACGAATGTTATTCCAGGAAAGTTTCAGCCATTGGTAACTTTCGCCGATTTTGGGTATCCTTATTGGCAAAGCCTATAGTTTATGTCAACAGAATTTATTAAGTCTTTGACTCGCGTTTTCTGTGCTAAAAACAGAATACTAGTATATGATCGCTGATCATGTCTACCTTACTACTATATTTTTAGTAGTGTAGATGTACTTTCTATTTTACAGTTGATGTTTTTGACAGATTGATATACAATCTACTAGAAGTATCAGTTGTGGTTTTTTTTTAATCCTTAGAGTATTGAGGACCATGAAACTAAAGGATCTTTAAATAATGATATGAAAAGATAATACTACATATATGATATTATCTTTTATTAACACGCGATATCTAACGAAGAACAATACCTTCTTTGTATGTTTACAGCTTGTTACTTATGTCATAAAAAATCCATAAAATATATCAATGTTGTTTGATAATCGACAAGTCAATGATCTATATAAATATAAAGCCATGGATATCTAATTCAGTTTACATGATGTGTTTCTTTATAGAGGACCTTCCATAGATGATTCATGCCAAGTTTTGGTTCATTTGGCTAAGCAGTTTCAGAGGAGAAGATTATTAGAAATTGATGAACCAGTAACAAAAATTGGGTACGGCATGGCGGCCATGTTTGTTAACGGATTGGAAAGAAATGAGCAAACTTAACAGAGAACCTTCCATAGATGCTTCCTACGAAGTTTCTGTCCATTTGGCTTTCATAGGAGAAGATTCAAATGTGAAATGTAAAATTACACTGGACGATGGACGCCAAATGATGGCAAAAGCTCACATGGCCTTTTGTATTGATTCGTATTTTTGTAGTTTTTAACAATAAACTTTGATTAAATTCCCCATAACGATGATCTTGTGTTAAACAAAGTACTGCGATGGTGACCATCTTGAATTTCTCTATCGGCACAAAAATAACGCACTTTGTAAAGAACCACTCAAGGAACATTCACACCATATAAAATTTCAAAACCCACAGAGTAGTTTTTGAACAAAAGAGCTTTGGGGCGCAGCCAATCAAATTGAATTATTGTCTCTGGTTGACATGTCGAATATTGGAACAGGTCCAAGGCAGATCATTCAGTTTGTTTCCAATTGACCAATTTTTTTTTTCAGAAAAGACGTTCTTAACGTACGATGCAGACCGACGACAACGGACAGAAAGTGATGACAATGGCTCAAATGGTTCTCTGTATCAAGTGTAATTAAAAAATACATGCTTCATATGAGGGTTGTCATCAAATTATGTTTTATTTTTCTCATGCATGTTTAAGATGAATGATGTTTTATATTAAATTGTGTTTTAAACAGAGAGAAATTTACACAAATAAAAATATTACGGAAACAACGTGCCTTATCAACAGATCTCTGTTAAATCTCTCGTGTAATGTTAAATCTCTCGTGTAATGTTAAATCTCTCGTGTAATGTTAAATCTCTCGTGTAGTGTTAAATCTCTCGTGTAATGTTAAATCTCTCGTGTAATGTTAAATCTCTCGTGTAATGTTAAATCTCTCGTGTAATGTTAAATCTCTCGTGTAATGTTAAATCTCTCGTGTAATGTTAAATCTCTCGTGTAATGTTAAATCTCTCGTGTAATGTTAAATCTCTCGTGTAATGTTAAATCTCTCGTGTAATGTTAAATCTCTCGTGTAATGCGGAGCCAATGTTCTGAGAATTACGCAACCAAATTAACTCGACATTTCCAATAGCATTAAAAAATCAAAGTGAATCAATAGGCATTTGCAGTTCTGTCGTGAATGGAAATTTCCTCATTTTCCTTGCAGATTTTAACTAATTGACTACAAAACTGAGAGAGTTGGAGCCAATAGCGACATTTTTGATGTGATGCAGTTTATTTGCATAAAACAAATGTGTTGTCAAGATTTTTCAAGGAAAAATAAAAATAATATTAAAGAGTAATGCTTTATTTCAAATTTAGCACCGAGAAGCCATTATTTATATATTAATCAGACATACAATTATAAAGAGTGAGTGAGTGATTGTTGTTTAACGTCAACTCAGCAATTTTTCAGCTATATTATGACGAGAATAAGTTAATCTTAAACGAGATGATGACGATGTCCGCTTTGCACTAGACCAACACGCTTTGTTGGATTTATTATAGTGCTAGCTCACTGACACAACACTCACAGTCCGCGGGTAGACATATCGCCCCACTCGGACACATTATCCTAATTACGAACCAACCAGTTTTTGTTTTTACTCCTTAATGCTGCGTGCTTAGTGGAGAAGCAACAAATATCAATTGTATAGTCTTTGATTTGACATGATTGGTGCTCGAACCCACGATCTACTAAACTCGAGGCGAGCAGACTAACCATTACTCTACCGATGTGGATTACAAGATATAAATAAAAATGTAGGTAATTATTTGCTATATTACTTTTGGTGTCTTTTGTTAAAACAATGACATGGATATCAACACTATTAGAGATATCAATTTTAATTTTAATATCCCCGAGAGAAGAAAGACACGAAGATGACTTGACGGCATAATAAAAATAGAATGTAAATCAAAATAGAAAGATAAACACGTGGCCAAAGATTAAATAAAAAGACCAAGGAAAACAATAATTAATTTGAACAAACACATAAAACGAAGAGAGAGAGTCATGGTGTTTAATGCCACTTTCAGCAATATTTCAGCTATATCGTGGTATAAAACTAAGAAAACTAACGATGTGCAACACGGACATACACGATGGATCACACTACAATACTCTTTACTAAGACTTTAGTGTAGACAAACAGTCATGAAAATTTGTGTTATTTAATCCTGATTTTCTTTTCTCTAAGATTATATAGTCTTTAATCAACGTATTCTACCTTCCTACCTAGTAGTCAGTTAACTACAAACATTCATTGACCCTTCTATTGTACTGTTCATGTAATCAACAAATCTTACCTTCCTAGCTAGTAGTCAGTTTACTATGACCATTCATTGATCCTGCCATTTTCCTGTCCATGTAACCAACACATTCTACCTTCCTAGCTAGTAGTCAGTTAACTAGAAACATTCATTGACCCTGCTATTGCACTGTCCATCCCATCAACATATTCTACCTTCCTAGCTAGTAGTCAGTTAATTAGAAACATTCATTGACCCTGCTATTGTACTGTCCATGTCATCAACATATTCTACCTTCCTAGCTAGTAGTCAGTTAACTAGAAACATTCATTGACCCTGCTATTGTACTGTCCATGCCATCAACATATTCTACCTTCCTAGCTAGTAGTCAGTTAACTAGAAACATTCATTGACCCTGCTATTGTACTCTCCATGTCATCAACATATTCTACCTTCCTAGCTAGTAGTCAGTTAACTAGAAACATTCATTGACCCTGCTATTGTACTGTCCATGCCATCAACATATTCTACCTTCCTAGCTAGTAGTCAGTTAACTAGAAACATTCACTGACCCTGCTATTGTACTGTCCATGTCATCAACATATTTTACCTTCCTAGCTAGTAGTCAGTTAATTAGAAACATTCATTGACCCTGCTATTTCACTGTCCATGTCATTAACATATTCTACCTTCCTAGCTAGTAGTCAGTTAACTAGAAACATTCATTGACCCTGCTATTGTACTGTCCATGTAATAAGCATATTCTACCTTCTTAGCTAGTAGGTAACTACGAGCATTAATTATCCCTCCTATTGTACTGTCCGTGTAACCAACAAATTCTACCTTCCTAGCTAGTAGTCTGTTAACTACGAGCATTCATTCACCCTGTTACAGTACTGTCCATGTAATCAACAGATTCTACCTTCCTAGCTAGTAGTCAGTTAACTACGAGCATTCATTCACCCTGTTACAGTACTGTCCATGTAACCAACAGATTCTATCTTCCTAGCTAGTAGTCAGTTAACTACGAGCATTCATTCACCCTGTTACAGCACTGTCCGTGTAACCAACAGATTCTACCTTCCTAGCTAGTAGTCAGTTAACTACGAGCATGCATTCACCCTGTTACAGTACTGTCCATGTAACCAACAGATTCTACCTTCCTAGATAGTAGTCAGTTAACTACGAGCATTCATTCACCCTGTTACATTACTGTCCATGTAACCAACAGATTCTACCTTCCTAGCTAGTAGTCAGCTAACTACGAGCATTCATTCACCCTGCTACAGTACTGTCCATGTAACCAATAGATTCTACCTTCCTAGTTAGTAATCTCTTAACTACGAGCATTCATTCACCCTGTTACAGTACTGTCCATGTAACCAACAGATTCTACCTTCCTAGCTAGTAGTCAGTTAACTACGAGCATTCATTCACCCTGTTACAGTATTGTCCATCTAACCAACAGATTCTATCTTCCTAGCTAGTAATCAGTTAACTACGAGCATTCATTCACCCTGCTATTGTACTGTCCATGTAATAAACAGGTTCTACCTTCCTAGATAGTAGTCAGTTAACTACGAGCATTCATTCACCCTGCTATTGCACTGTCCATCTAACCAACAGATTCTATCTTCCTAGCTAGTAGTCAGTTAACTACGAGCATTCATTCACCCTGTTACAGTACTGTCCATGTAACCAACAGATTCTACCTTCCTAGCTAGTAGTCAGTTAACTACGAGCATTCATTCACCCTGTTACAGTACTGTCCATGTAACCAACAGATTCTACCTTCCTAGCTAGTAGTCAGTTAACTACGAACATTCATTCACCCTGTTACAATACTATCCATGTAATCAACAAATTCTACCTTCCTAGCTAGTAGTCAGTTATCTACGAGCATTCATTCACCCTGTTACAGTACTGTCCATGTAACCAACAAATTCTACCTTCCTAGCTAGTAGTCTGTTAACTACGAGCATTCATTCACCCTGTTACAGTACTGTCCATGTAATCAACAGATTCTACCTTCCTAGCTAGTAGTCTGTTAACTACGAGCATTCATTCACCCTGTTACAGTACTGTCCATGTAACCTACATATTCTATCTTCCTAGCTAGTAGTCAGTTAACTACGAGCATTCATTCACCCTGTTACAGCATTGTCCATGTAATCAACAGATTCTGCCTTCCTAGCTAGTAGTCAGTTAACTACGAGCATTCATTCACCCTGATACAGTACTGTCCATGTAACCAACAGATTCTACCTTCCTAGCTAGTAGTCAGTTAACTACGAGCATTCATTCACCCTGTTACAGTACTGTACATGTAACCTACATATTCTATCTTCCTAGCTAGTAGTCAGTTAACTACGAGCATTCATTCACCCTGTTACAGTACTGTCCATGTAACCAACAGATTCTACCTTCCTAGCAAGTAGTCAGTTAACTACGAGCATTCATTCACCCTGTTACAGTACTGTCCATGTAACCAACAGATTCTACCTTCCTAGATAGTAGTCAGTTAACTACGAGCATTCATTCACCATGCTACAGTACTGTCCATGTAGTCAACAGGTTCTACCTTCCTAGCTAGTAGTCAGTTAACTAGAAGCATTCATTCACCCTGTTACAGTACTGTCCATGTAACCAACAGATTCTACCTTCCTAGCTAGTAGTCAGTTAACTACGAGCATTCATTCACCCTGTTACAGTACTGTCCATGTAGCCAACAGATTATATCTTCCTAGCTAGTAGTCAGTTAACTACGAGCATTCATTCACCCTGCTATTGTACTGTCCATGTAATCAACAGATTCTACCTTCCTAGCTAGTAGTCAGTTAACTACGAGCATTCATTCACCCTGCTATTGTACTGTCCATGTAACCAACAAATTCTATCTTCCTAGCAAGTAGTCAGTTAACTACGAGCATTCATTCACCCTGTTACAGTACTGTCCATGTAACCAACAGATTCTACCTTCCTAGATAGTAGTCAGTTAACTACGAGCATTCATTCACCATGCTACAGTACTGTCCATGTAGTCAACAGGTTCTACCTTCCTAGCTAGTAGTCAGTTAACTAGAAGCATTCATTCACCCTGTTACAGTACTGTCCATGTAACCAACAGATTCTACCTTCCTAGCTAGTAGTCAGTTAACTACGAGCATTCATTCACCCTGCTACAGTACTGTAAACAACAGATTCTACCTTCCTAGCTAGTAGTCAGTTAACTACGAGCATTCATTCACCCTGTTACAGTACTGTCCATGTAGCCAACAGATTCTATCTTCCTAGCTAGTAGTCAGTTAACTACGAGCATTCATTCACCCTGCTATTGTACTGTCCATGTAACCAACAGATTCTACCTTCCTAGCTAGTAGTCAGTTAACTACGAGCATTCATTCACCCTGTTACAGTACTGTCCATGTAACCAACAAATTCTATCTTCCTAGCTAGTAGTCAGTTAACTACGAGCATTCATTCACCCTGTTACAGTACTGTCCATGTAACCAACAGATTCTACCTTCCTAGCTAGTAGTCAGTTAACTACGAGCATTCATTCACCCTGCTATTGTACTGTCCATGTAACCAACAGATTCTACCTTCCTAGCTAGTAATCAGTTAACTACGAGCATTCATTCACCCTGTTACAGCACTGTCCATATAACCAACAAACTCTACCTTCCTAGCTAGTAGTCAGTTAACTACGAGCATTCATTCACCCTGTTACAGTACTGTCCATGTAATCAACAGATTCTACCTTCCTAGCTAGTAGTCAGTTAACTACGAGCATTCATTCACCCTGTTACAGTACTGTCCATGTAACCAACAGATTCTACCTTCCTAGCTAGTAGTCAGTTAACTACGAGCATTCATTCACCCTGTTACAGTACTGTACATGTAACCTACATATTCTATCTTCCTAGCTAGTAGTCAGTTAACTACGAGCATTCATTCACCCTGTTACAGTACTGTCCATGTAACCAACAGATTCTACCTTCCTAGATAGTAGTCAGTTAACTACGAGCATTCATTCACCCTGCTACAGTACTGTCCATGTAGTCAACAGGTTCTACCTTCCTAGCTAGTAGTCAGTTAACTAGAAGCATTCATTCACCCTGTTACAGTACAGTCCATGTAATCAACAGGTTCTACCTTCCTAGCTAGTATCAGTTAACTACGAGCATTCATTCGCCCTGCTATTGTACTGTCCATGTAACCAACAAATTCTATCTTCCTAGCTAGTAGTCAGTTAACTACCAGCATGCATTCACCCTGTTAAAGTACTGTCCATGTAACCAACAAATTCTACCTTCCTAGCTAGTAGTCAGTTAACTACGAGCATTCATTCACCCTGCTATTGTACTGTCCATGTAACCAACAGATTCTACCTTCCTAGCTAGTAGTCAGATAACTACGAGCATTCATTCACCCTGTTACAGTACTGTCCATGTAACCAACAAATTCTATCTTCCTAGCTAGTAGTCAGTTAACTACGAGCATTCATTCACCCTGTTACAGTACTGTCCATGTAACCAACATATTCTACCTTCCTAGCTAGTAGTCAGTTAGCTACGAGCATTCATTCACCCTGTTACAGTACTGTCCATGTAACCAACAGATTCTACCTTCCTAGCTAGTAGTCAGTTAACTACGTGCATTCATTCACCCTGTTACAGTACTGTCCATGTAACGAACAGATTCTACCTTCCTAACTAGTAGTCAGTTAACTACGAGCATTCATTCACCCTGTTATTGTACTGTCCATGTAACCAACAGATTCTACCTTCCTAGCTAGTAGTCAGTTAACTACGAGCATTCATTCACCCTGTTACAGTACTGTCCATGTAGTCAACAGATTCTACCTTCCTAGCTAGTAGTCAGTTAACTACGAGCATTCATTCACCCTGTTACAGTACTGTCCATGTAACCAACAAATTCTACCTTCCTAGCTAGTAGTCAGTTAACGACGAGCAATCATTCACCCTGTTACAGTACTGTTCATGTAATCAACAGATTCTACCTTCCTAGCTAGTAGTCAGTTAACTACGAGCATTCATTCACCCTGTTATTGTACTGTCCATGTAACCAACAGATTCTACCTTCCTAGCTAGTAGTCAGTTAACTACGAGCATTCATTCACCCTGTTACAGTACTGTCCATGTAATCAACAGATTCTACCTACCTAGCTAGTAGTCAGTTAACTACGAGCATTCATTCACCCTGTTACAGTACTGTCCATGTAACCAACAGATTCTACCTTTCTAGCTAGTAGTCAGTTAACTACGAGCATTCATTCACCCTGTTACAGTACTGTCCATGTAATCAACAGATTCTACCTTCCTAGCTAGTAATCAATTAACTACGAGCATTCATTCACCCTGTTACAGTACTGTCCATGTAACCAACAGAGTCTACCTTCCTAGCTAGTAGTCAGTTAACTACGAGCATTCATTCACCCTGTTACAGTACTGTCCATTTAACCAACAGATTCTACCTTCCTAGCTAGTAGTCAGTTAACTACAAGCATTCATTCACCCTGCTACAGTACTCTCCATGTTTATGTTATTGTTTATATTTGTGGTAGTGTGCGATCTCTTTGAGGGGAAGCGAATCTATTCAGGCTCTTTTGTGCTTTGTTTATATCTGGCTGTATTGCCGTTGGAGATCCAATTATCAAGGGGAGATTGGGATCCCATTAGCAGGTTTAACTCTGCCACATGTATGTGCCTTAACCCAAGCCATGCTTTGATTTCCAGCACCATATGTTGTAGCATTTTTAAATATTCAATGATTTGAGGTCAGAGGTGATTGCTCATTTTATTGATATTGGTGAAATTGTTGACCATCACTTTTTAAGCTTCACGCCACGATATAACTTAAATACTGTTTGCGTTAAACACCAAAAAATCAATCAACCTTTCTTTAAATAATTTCTACTGATTTATTTAACGTGTAAAAGTACATCACAAGGGAAGGAATAAAAATTATTATTATCTAAATACCAGACATGTTTAAAGTCATTTTTGTATCATTTGTAGACTAATAGAAATTACTGCTCTGTTCCTGGTATAAATCAGTACATGTTTGTTATTCATTAAATAAGTACGGGAAAATCAACGATCGAAGACAAGCCGTTACACAAATTTACCTCTCATAGAAATCCAATTAACGTTGTCATCGTTTCAATGATATTGTTTTTTCTACAATAGACATAAAAACTAGTATGTATTGTGTGATGATAAGTCCATGTCTGGCACCGATGGATTGGATTGGATTTAAATGAACAGGAGATAATATACTATATTATATATTTATACTTAGAATCAAACAATAACGGATCTCTCACGTTGCCAGGTCTTCGTCTCGTAACCGAATTAATTGAAGTACATTTAACAATGATCTTCGTGTCAAAATGAATTCTCTAGTTGCATTTCAATACCCTCATAAAATATCTCCCTGGAATTGTTTCATAAGTGGATTATTTCTTAGTTAACTTATTTCCCGTACAAGTGTTTCTAAGAAAATGCTTCTGCCCTGAAGTGTTTCCCAGTTGGATGATTTTCCAGTTAATTTATTTCCCGTACAAGTGTTTCTAAGAAAATTATTCTGCCCTGAAGGGTTTCCCAGCTGGATGATTTTCCAATTAATTTATGTCCCATACAAGTGTTTCTAAGAAAATGATTCTCTTGAAATGTTTCCCAACTGGATGAGTTTCCGCTTATTTTTTCCCATACAAGTGTTTCTAATAAAATACCCTCTGGAATTGTTTCCCAGGTGGATGATTTCCCACTTAATTTATTTCCCGTACAAGTGTTTCCAAGAAAATTATTCTGCCCTGAAGATTTTCCCAACTGGATAATTTCCCACTTATTTTATTTCCCGTACAAGTGTTTCTAAGAAAATGCTCCCCCTGAAGTGTTTCGCAACTGGATGATTTCCCGTACAAGTGCTTGTTAGAAAATGGCTTCTCTGAAGTGCTTCTCAACTGGATGACTTCCCACATAATGTATTTCTTTCCCGCACAAGAGTTTCTAAGAAGATGCCTATCTCCTGATTTGCTTCCCAACTGGATGATTTCCCACTTATTTGATTTCCCGTACTAGTTTTTATAAGAAAATGCTCCCCTTGAAGTGTTTCCCAACTGGATGATTTCCCACTTATTTTATTTCCCGTACAAGTGTTTCTAAGAAAATGCTTCCCCTGAAGTGTTTCCCAATTGGATGATTTCCCACTTAATTTATTTCCCGCAAAAGTGTTACCTAGAATATGCTTCCCCTGAAGTGTTTCCCAACTGGATGATGTCCCAGTTAATTTATTTCCGTACAAATGTTTTAAGAGAGTGCTTCCCCTGAAGTGTATCCCAACTGAACGATTTCCCGAGATATGTATTGCTCATGCAAGTGTTTCTAAGAAAGTGCTTCTCTTGAAGTGTTTCCCAACTCGTTGATGTCCCATTTAATTTATTTCCCGTACAAGTTTTTCTAAGAAAATGCTCCCCCTGAAGTGTTTCCCAACTGGATGATTTCCCACTTATTTTATTTCCCGTGCAAGTGTTTATAAGAAAATGCTTCCCCTGAAGTGTTTCGCAACTGGATGATTTCCCGTACAAGTGTTTGCTAGAAAATGGCTTCCCTGAAGTGCTTCCCAACTGGATGACTTCCCACATAATTTATTTCCCGCACAAGAGTTTCTAAGAAGATGCCTATCTCCTGATTTGCTTCCCAACTGGATGATTTCCCGTACAAGTGTTTCTAAGAAAATGCTCCCCTGAAGTGTTTCCCAACTGGATGATTTCCCACTTATTTTATTTCCCGTACAAGTGTTTCTAGGAAAATGCTTCCCTGAAGTGTTTCCCAACTGGATGATTTCCCACTTAATTTATTTCCCGCAAAAGTGTTACCTAGAATATGCTTCCCCTGAAGTGTTTCCCAACTGGATGATGTCCCAGTTAATTTATTTCCGTACAAATGTTTTAAGAGAGTGCTTCCCCTGAAGTGTCTCCCAACTGAACGATTTCCCGAGGTATGTATTGCTCATGCAAGTGTTTCTAAGAAAGTGCTTCTCCTGAAGTGTTTCCCAACTGGTTGATTTCCCATTTCATTTATTTCCCGTACAAGTTTTTCTAAGAAAATGATTCCCCTGAAGTGTTTCCCAATTGGATGATTTCCAAATTAATTTATTTCCCGTAAAAGTGTTTCTAAGAAAATGCTTCTCCCCTGAAGTGTTTCCCAACTGGATTATTTCCCACTCATTTCCCAGTTCTCACGTACGTATTTCCCAACTATAAATGATTCATCCCGGAAGTGTTTTGATTAAAGCTACGATATAGCTGAAATATTGCTAAAGTTGGCGTTGAAAACCAATCAATCAATCAATCAATCAAATCCCAACTGGATGATTTCCAACTTAATTTATTTCCCGTAGAAGTGTTTCTAGCAAAAATACTCCCTGGAATTGTTCCCAAGTAGACGATTTCGATGTTAATTTATTTCCCGTACAAGTGTTTCTAAGAAAATGCTTCTCCCCTGAAGTGCTTCTCTACTGGATTATTTCCCAGTTCCCGCGTACCTATTTCCCAATTATAAATGAGTCATCCCGGAAGTGTTTTTATTAAGACTACATGTTTTTCATATAATAGTATTTAATAACGTCTGAGAAAATTGTCAAAATAGATAAACTTATCATGATTAATATATCGATTCGTCTGGACATATTTCTATACATTTCAAGATTTACTGAAAATTGTCACGATCTTAATATATTTACGTAAACTGATTTTTTTTCTTTTTTTTTTGGTATTTGATAAAGTCTATTAGAAATTGCTTTATCTAGTTTGCAGACGTAAACAGCTCCATTATCCCCTGGAAATTGTTTCCATATATCAAATGCTGTCTCATTAGGACTCAAATTCAGTAGGAGAACCATGCGGGGTGATTCATGACGTTCGTTTCCCAAGACGAATGTACGACTCAATAAACACCTCAGGATAAAGACAGGGAACGAATTAGTTTGCTGCATAAATTGAACATTGACAAATGGCTGATTATTTACTGCTGTTGGCAATAGACATACCAAGAAAATATTTCCCCCAATTGAACCTTATTCAGCCTATCTTATATTTTCCTAGAAGTGTAGTAAACGGGTTACAGCGGACATGATGATGATCGTTATCTTAAATACAATAACGATTGTCCAAGGTTGACCACGGTCACTCCATTCATAAACTCGTTAATAGAGAAGTCATTTCCAGACAAATAAGATTAAAAAATGTCTGGACAGCGTAATAAAACTCTGATCGATGTCTGCGAGGGAAAATTACTTTTTGCGGTCGTCTGCTTCGATTATGTTGTTGATCTGAATAAAAGAGTACAATGCTTAAGCTAAGATACAGTGTAAGGTCAAAACGATTCAATTTTAAGAAAGAAATGGTGCCATGCTGACTGAATCCATTATCTTTTGTATACATTGATGGATCGTAGGCGGAACGTTGTTAGAACTGATGATAATATTGTATTTCTAGAAACCTTTTCTAGATAAACATCATCGACATTACTCAATCTAAAAAAATGCTTTTATTATAAAAATGCATCCATTTTATTTTATACATATTAAGAGGTGTGGTTCAGTGGTTGCTTTATTAAATTAAGTCCTCGAGCACGAACAGTTGAATAAAATGGAAAAATGCAAAAATAACCAAATGGACCATATCTAAGTATTGGTACCGGGTATTTGGTTGTCATTTAGAATTTTTGTTCAAATGAAATAACGTAGTCAACAAATGCAGAGCGATGGTTGGGTAAGCGTTTATTCGTCATTAAAATATGGCATTACGTTCTGTTCCCGTTAACAGTTATTCTTCTGTTCTTTTGAGAGCTTGTAGTTGTTTGGCGCAATGTGCATGTTTTTTGTCTTCTCATTTTATTTTCTAAAGCACACGTACAGCTTTATATATTTTCTGACACCATTCACCACGAGCAATCACTGACACTGCTATTAAATTGTCCATGTTTATGTTGTCATTCATTTTTTTTTAGTAGTAAGTGCATGGTCTTTTTGAGTGGAAGCGAATCTGTGCATGCTTTTTTTAATTGTTTGTTTATATCTGTATTGTACTTGGAGATTTAGATTATTATTAACGGCATTATGTCATGATCTCCTTGTGTTCAGTTGCTTGAGGTGAGAGGTGGTTGTTCGTTTTGTTGATATTGGTAGAATTTATAACCATCACAGTTTAAACTTTCTTTTCATAAACAAAAAGGGTCATATTTTAACATGACATATTTTATGATAAGTAAATCAATCAATATCATCAAAAGCAAACAAGGGGCCGTTGTGGTCTTGATCTAATGGCAGTTGGTTTTAACAACTACCTGTGTAATCAGTGCCTATCACCACTAAAGTTGTGAGCTCAATCCCCGCACATGACGAGGTGTACTAGATACAATATTATGTGATAAAATTTGTCAGTGACTTGTGACATGTCGATGGTTTTCTCCGGGTACTCCGGCTTCCTCCACCAATAAAACTGACCGCCACGATATAGCTGAAATATTGGTGAAAGTGGCGTTAAACACCATAACCCATCAAAAACAAAACGATCATTATCAAACATAAAAAAATATAATGCAAGAATTATTAGCAAACATTGATGAACAACATAATTGTTTGTATTTTCCAATGGGTTAATACTTGAAATTTCTATAGCTGAATATAACGCTTAATTTACTAATTTGCTTGATTTATTATTTCCCCTCTCAATAATTCAAACAATAAAGCTATATAAAAATATCTTAGATAATAAAACAATTGTAGTCTTTTGATATCAGTCAATGATCTAATGTCGGTGACCGTATAAAATATTTGTTATACAATCAATGCATTTTGGTTGCTCATATAGCACAGTTGCAGGATAAAATTATATTGAACCTCGGACTACGTCCTCGATCAATATACATTTATCTGATTAATAAATCACATAGAGGCCTTTACCATTTTAATAAGGTCAATTCCAGGATTTATTGACTTGATAAAACTACGTCGAAAGAGACCGTAGTCCGAGGTTCGATATGATTTTATCTGGTCAATAATACATGGTTTTGACTTAATCAAAAGGCTATAATTGTAATAAATGTTCATTTGCTCATCTTTTTCATTTATTTTCATCAATATAATATAAACAAAAAAGCCATATAATAATAACTTCAATAATAAAACAACTGTTGCCTTATTTTTTCATATCGATCGATGCCTTGATTTATTGGCCGGATAAACATGTGTTCATATGCGCGGAACACAGGTGCGTTATTGATGCCGACAGTCATCTCTGTTTAGTCATAAACCAGGCTATAAAAATAGTTTGTGTATGGAGTGATTGCAAGGTATTGAAGTGTAGCAACCCGGCGGATTCCGTTCAGAAGGAGAACAGCGGAATTATCCAGAGGTTTGCCGACTGATGCAATCATGGCAAATCATCTCTGAAGTGACAAATGCGATATCTTCTAATGGTGAGGTGCACTCGATGTAAACTTTAATTTTGTCAGCGACTTAACAGCAGGTTGGTTGGTTAGCCCGAATACTCCGGTTTCCTCCACCAAAATCCTGGCCACTACGACACAGAACTGAAATAAAAACGTAGATATCAAAATTAGTACGAATGACGATTTTCTTCGCGATTTATTAAGCGTGAATTGTCCCACACCAAGTTATATCGTATAACCTGTTCAAAAATTTCAAATATTCCTTATAATTTAATTTTTTCAACAAAATTTAATGATTCCTCGATTTTAATTACGATTATTTCATGTGACTGTTGGAATTTGTCATTGGCGAATGAATATGTTGGTGACGTCACTTTACCAACCCAGGTTATCAAGTATAACCAAAATGTTCTCCAAGCGGATCAGCCAATCAGATTGCAGTATTCAAATCAAATTAAATTATTAAACGATATTTAATTCCCGGTTAGTATTTGATAACAGGAATTATGGGTAAATGGGCATAAATTAGTCCCACTTCATGACATCCTGTTCAGAGATTATAAAATTCAGACGAAAAACAATGTTTTTTTCAATTATTATTTTTTATCTCGCGTGGGTTAATTACTGTCGTCTAACACATATTTGTTTTTATTGATATATTTCAAATATCTGTCTGAAGGCCGTTCATTAAGTAGGACAATATGTCCTGAATGATATCGGATATAAATCGCATTAGATCGTGTTATCGTCTGGTTGTTGAACTATGATTAAAAATATACGACAAACACACTCCCGCCTGCTTCACTGAATGACTTGTTATTAATATAAAAAAAATATACAGTAAGACCTGTATTAAGAGGTCACTCTTGGGACAAAGGAAAAACGGTCTGTTAAGACAGGTGACCTCTTAAAAGAGGTTGAATTCATATGAAATTTTCTATGACAGGACAAGAAAAATGTGACTCTTAATACAGGTGGCTGTTTAATAGAGGTGACCATAAGGACAGGTTTGACTATATAAATATATTCTTATTATAACAACGCTGCTCACCCAATTTTATATGAGAGTTGGTATTTTATATGAGAGTTGGTATTTTATATGAGAGTTGGTATTTTATATGAGAGTGGGTATTTTATATGAGAGTGGGTATTTTATATGAGAGTTGGTATTTTATATGAGAGTTGGTATTTTATATGAGAGTTGGTATTTAATATGAGAGTGGGTATTTTATATGAGAGTTGGTATTTTATATGAGAGTAGGTATTTTATATGAGAGTTGGTACTTTATATGAGAGTTGGTATTTTATATGAGAGTTGGTATTTTATATGAGAGTTGATATTTTATATGAGAGTTGGTATTTTATATGAGATATGGTATTTTATATGAGAGTTGGTATTTTATATGAGAGTTGGTATTTCATATGAGAGTTGGTATTTTATATAAGAGTTGGTATTTTATATGAAAGTTGGTATTTTATATGACCACTTTTTATTGAAGTGCAAGTACCAAACCATGAAAGAATAGATATATATGTGTAAGGGGTGTCAATTTTCCCTCTCTGTTGGTACGATTTTTTTATTCTATTTGGAAATGGGTCTAGAATACTTTATTACTCAATCCGACAAACACAATAGTTAAAAATGACAACAAACCAACTTACATAGGCCAAATTCATTCAACCGTTGCTAGACAAAATGTTGCCTAACCTATTATCGAAGCCAAATACATATGTACTTTGGTTGGCCGAAATAGTCTTGTTTTTAACTAGAGTATATATATATAATAATATGATAATGTGTTACCTAACTTGGGGCGAAGTCCAATATTTAAAAAAAAAATATTAACTCCGATATATAGACCTATCATTTTTTTTCAAAGTAGACCGGGGGCGGATCCAGACTTTCTTAAAAGAGGGGGCAAATAGGGGGACCCAAACCCAACGTCTCAATTTCATAGAAAATATTATTTCGGACAGGAGGAGGAAGAAATGAAACTCTGTTTAATGATATTGTCAGTCCCATGGTATATGCTTAATGGGCTAGAACACACTGCGATTTTGAGTCATTTTTAACATTCATAACCGGAAGTAGTTCCAGTGTTTCAACTCTACATACAACATTTTAATTAACGAATTTATTGCAAATCTTTGAGTTGAAAAGAAGGTACGAAACGTCTCACTATGCATTTTTACCCCGTACGAAACGTCCCGATCTAGGTACGAAACGATCTGGTTCGAAACGACAGGTTACGAAACGTCCTGCATCCTTCCAGATTACTGCGCATCCGATTTTCTGCAGATTTAACCATGTATTGGTTTCCGGTGTATCATTTCCGGTGCAAGGAATTTAAGCCATTAGTGATATGGAAAATATTGCTATTTCTACCATAGTTGGGACTTCGTCCCATACTAGAAATTGTGAGTGAATATTGGTTAACGCCAAATAAGCAATTTTTCATCCATATCACGGCGAGAACAAGTTACGTTCTTTAGATAATGATGATGTCCGCATTGTACTAGACCAACACGCTTAGTTGGAATTCCATTGTGCTAGCTCACTGAAACAACAGTCCGTGGGTAGACGTATAGCTCCACTCAGACACATTGTTCTGATTCCGAGAAAACCTGGCTTTCTTCTTACTCCTTAGCGCTGCGTGCTTTGTGCAGAAGCAACAAATTTTATAGTCACCCAACCGGGATCGAACCCATGATCTATCGCACTCGGGACGAGCTCGCAAACAATTACACCAACGATACGGTTACTTTTGACTAGACCAAATGTCCTAGCTTTTGACTAGACTATTTAAACCAAGTTCAAAATGTCTTCCAGGCCTTTAACATTACAAATGTACCTGGCGTTTAACAAGACAAACGTTAATCACCCTGTCCTTTGCCTAGACCAATCTCCTGTGTCCATAGACTGGACTAAATGTTTCCTAACCTTTAACAGGACCAAATGACTTTACATTGGTTTGAGCGAAATGTCACCAGCTGGCTGTTGTCTAGATCATAGGTCAATACCCGTTGATAAAGCCAAATACCCCCTAACCATTTACTAGACCAAAATGCCACATACACTTTGGCTAAACCAAATGACCCTGCACTTTGACTGGACCAAATGCCCTATATCCGTTAGTAGTATATCAGCACAGTCAAAGTCGCATTTGAGGTGGTGCTACCGGCAGTGACGTCACCGGAAGTCACGTGACAGGAAGTGATCGCGTGCGCATGCGCAACCGGTTCCCGCATTTACTATAATAGTAGTAGAAAATGTACCGTTGCGCATGACCGGAAGTAGCATGGCTACCGGTGGATGTGACGTCATCAAACGTCACATGACCCCGAAGGAGTTCCCTTGGAAGGGTGGGTGCACGCATGCGCAACCAGAAGTTGCGCAATATTCGCCCTAGTGGAACATTTTCACTGGAAGTGACGTCATCAAACGTCACGTGACCCCGAAGGGATTCCCCTAGAAGGGTGGGGTGCGCGCATGTGCAACAGTAAGTAGGAGATTTCTCCCTATTAGAGAGTCTTTTGACCGCAAATGGCGCTATGAAACGTCATGTGACCTGTAGAGTTTCCCCTGGAAAATATGGGAGCGCGAATGCGCGACCTGAAGTGCCCTTGGGGTGCTCTCTAGGACACTCGGGTTCTATAGCCTTATCATTTTCTACGAGCTAGCCCCTTCACTGGTTATCTGCCCCTTTCCCGCCATTTTATTTTCATGGGGAGCGCCTTCAATAATTACACAATCATTTTGTCGGGTGTTTTCGGATATGTTCGAGATGTTGCGTAGTACTCCAAGGAGTCTTTTCTATCACGTCCGCGTTCTCATTGTGGTATTTCTACTTAATAACATAAGAGTCAAATGAATGAAATCGTACAGGAATTCTCATTGTTGTATGTATAATGAAATCTGTTAGCTGCATTGTCTATAAAATTTAATAAAAATTTGTAACGATAATGTAAACATTTCAAGGAAATAAGTAATACGTTGTATCTTCAAACGTTGCGGTTTGTGAAAGACGACTTATTTTTGAAAAAGTACGGGAAAATAATACGCTGAAAACAAGTAACGTTCCATTTCAAACGTTGTATTTCAAACGTTGCGGTTTGAAAAAGTACGGGAAAATGATACGCGGAAAACAAGCAACGTTGCATTTCAAACGTTGCGGTTTGAAAAAGTACGGTTAAAATGAAATGTCTTATGACATTATGTACGCGGAAAATAAGTAACGTTGCATTTCAAACGTTGCGGTTTGAAAAGGTACGGGAAAATGATACACGGAAAACCTGAATCGTACCGAACTCTGTGTAAAATTTCCTTTTTTAAATATACACTGTTTTAACATTTCTTTTTTAAATATTTGGTTGGCCCTTAAAAGGACCGTTAAAAACATGATGAATGGTTTTCACGAAGAAATCCATCCATCATCGTCCACGTCAGGTTGTAGGAATCTTAGGGGTGCAACACAGGGGTATGCTGTGATGACTAACTGTTCCCAACAGTCGTACACAATCAATACACCCCCGTTACTTCTGTTCTTTCTGGGCCCATAGATAACCCCGCTAGAGATGTCATGGGCATCTCTAGTATCACTCTTCTCTGCTCCCAACAAACGGTTGTCCTCCTCTCTTCCTAAATTCCTTGAAGTCACAGATGAACAGGTTAACAGTTTCTTCAATGACACGCCACAATCAATCTAACCCTCCATCTTCCTCCGTGAAGAAAATTCCTGCTGAATTATTTTTCACGTTGAAAACATGTCACGCTAAGATGTGAACTTTCCTAATTTCCATCGAGTAGTTTCGGAAAATACATTGAAATGTTTTTTATTGATGTCTTTAACTTTTTTTTGACAGATTTTCACGTATTTTTTGGCGTACATTTTCCCCAATTTTTTAGTGTACAAAAATGTCACTCTGCATTATCCAGGCTTGTGACTGACTATACTATTACTATGATTACATAATAATGGCATAGGCTACATTAACTCTTTTTCTTTTTAATTTTTTTAATTAGTTTGTAATAAAGAAACTAATACATTACAATTCAGAAAACGTAAACCGTCTATTAAACAAGGAAAAGCTTTGCTTCCTCAACGAAATCAAATAGCTAAAAGTTGTCTGTTCCGATCTTTTAAGGTCTCTTTATTTAAAATTCTTTCCACCATTTCCTCTGTCAAAATTTAGTTTTGCTTCAAGTAATCCGCTATATCGGTTGTAGGTAACTCAGTTACAAGTCGTACATAGTTCTTGATCAGTTTGCCTTGGTCTTCTTTAGACATGCCCCCAGGTTTAACTGTTTCTGTTCTTCTTTGAGATGATTCTTGAGCCATGCTTTGCTTAAAGGCTGTAATGTTGTTGGATTGACGTCTCAAATTTTGAAGCATCTTAATTTTGTCATCTGCTGTTGTGTACGGTATCAAACTAATAGATAGTCATTGTTGCAATTTCATTGTATCTTTTTGAAGCTTTATAAGTTCTGCTCCCGACGAAGTCATTTTTTGAAAAATGTTGACGTAATGCGTGCTGTTTTAATCTATACTTTTGGGTATAATTCTTTTCACAAGATATGCACTGATATATTCTCTTACCCATGAACAAGGGTATACTGATTTTTTCTCTCAAAATTTTGCTCTTTTATAATATTTTTTCTTGTTTATATGACGTCATTATCTAAATTTTTCCCATTTTTTTATTCTTTTAGTTCCCGGTAATTTACTAAGCGATAATTTTGAATGAGTATAAGGAGTTTTGACATCTTGAACTAAGTAATATTTTGGTACATTTTTGTATTTTAAAATTTTATAAAATTACTTTGAATAGGAGGGTTCTTTTTTGATTTTGAGCGGTGATGTTACATATCTGACATAATCTATAAGGTGATCCCCCGTTTGTCCATTGATATGTAAAAGATTGTTTTTATCCAAATACAAAGTTTTGTCCGCATTTGTTAGGATCAATTTAGTTATGGATTTCGCTTTCATTTTATATTGTTTAGGCAATTCATCGACTAGTTCCAAAACAGAAGTTTCAAGGTCGGGATCAAAAGGACATTTTTTTCATAAAGCATTTAATTTTCTCTTAGGTATTAGTACATATTCTTGAATTTTTTCTCGTTTACTCATAATATTAAAGGAGTTAATAAGTCTTTTAAAAAAAGAGCTCCGATCTGTTAGATCATGCATCCGAATAAATGTCATTGTCATTGTGTTGTGAACAATAGTAAATATTGTACTGTAGAAAATGTTTGCCAGAGCAGAATAAATATGTCGTGTTTAAAGGAACCGCAATGCACAAGGTCTTCAACTCTTTTTTACAACAACTTTCCACATATATATATTTTGAACTATTTTGAATCACTTTTTCATCCTTTCTCTTACATGCATGATCTTGTTTGTTCTTGAAATTTTCCTTTTGAATACAATGGAATATTACCAGATGTTACACCAATGCACACAAATCATTCATCACTGTATTGTACTTTTACCTTTTTATTGATGCAAATGACAGTCAAGATCAAAGCAATTAACCAAATTAAAGTAATTAATAAATAAAATTATATAAAGTTAAAACACAATTTTTTTGTTTCTGTTGTTGAAAAAATGTCCAACCATTTTTAATAACATAACATTAATTACAAGCTTGATACAGACAATTGACTAAACAAATAAATTAACAAATCTATATTCCACATGTTTTATTTGGTCTAGAATATTATATATAATTGAAACTTTCTTTTTTTATTCTGTGAAATATTACAAAAAGCCAATAATACTGAAGTATTAAGCAAATTCTTTGTCTTTTAAATTTTTGTTGTTGTTTATTCTTTTCATCAAAATCTATAAATAAGAATTAAACAAAATTCAAATGATAAATTTCCTACTTCCAATTGATCGTTGACAAATCAGGGTGTGCTACTGGAACCTGCGTTTTTAATTTAGGGTGGACAGGTAAAATAGTTTACATCTGAATTCACTGATCCATTTAATTGGAGTCAATTGACAATTAGTATACCTTTTATATTCTATACTATGGTAGTTATTGATTGATTCATTCACAAAAATATGGTACAATCATTAACAAATCCACCGACCATGCAGCTGCATTTTCCATTATATGATAAATTGATAATTTATTTATATTAATTTATCCTCATGAGCAAAATTGCATAAGTACAGAGAAAATATAACTATATGTATTAACCCATCATAGGAGAACGGAAAGGTTTAATGATTTTAGAGTAAATAAGACATTCTTATGATTACATGTTGATTTTTTTTTCTCTAATTGGATAAATAAACTGGAATTCACGCTTTAATGCCTATAGATATATATCAACAACAACAAAAATGTAAATAAAAAATTGGTCAAACACAACATCCATTAAAGAAAAAACAAAGACATGATTGTAACTCTGAAGCAAATGAGGTAAACATCCATCAGTTATTCAGTCCCTTTAAACTTCAACCCAAATACATTTTTACCTAAATAAAGTTATAAAGTCGTGACTTATTTCTCTTGTGCTTTTCCTTCTGGAGTTTAGATAACGGGACGTTGCCTCTTAAAATATTTTCGGCACACTCACACAGACGATCGACTATGCTGCGATCGGCTTTGGTTATGAGGTGTTTACGAATACACCGTTTCGTCTTTTATAGGTATACTATATCACTGACGTACTTTTTCAAGCGCTAAGAGACCATGTTATTCCCTCAGCATCTGATGCAAGAGTGACAAGAAACGAGATGTAACATCCTTTATATGACTCGACATACGCTTTCTGTTCCTCACCGGTAAAGATGAAGGTTCTCAATCTCAGGATATCCGGCGTGTTTTGTTTCATATCGATCACCATGTAGCCGTGAGGTCTGGCCGCAGCTCGGGCAAAGGCGCGTTCTCCTGGGATACATTTGGTGTGCTAGCGCCATGATCTGCGATACGTCTCTCGGGTTTCTGAATAGAACCATGTAATGGGCATTGAGACTTATGACTCTATGGTGTTTTCCTCGATGAAACAGATTCTGAACGATGTACATGACGCTGATGTTTCTGTGGTGACTCTTTTCCGTAAACAGTGAAGCCAAACTTTGGTCCGTTTCGTCCATAAGATCGTCCAAAATGATCAAGTGTTTTTTCTCTGGAGTCGAGGGTGTCCAAGTCCGGTAAGCCTTGTTGAAAGTCTACTCCATCTACGGTTCCGTATAAAGTCTGGTATTCTCCATAACACCATAAGATGCAATCCGGTATTGGGGTCATCATATGTCGGATATTGTGTACGAATCTCCTGATAAAGACGGATTTTTCACTTCCGGTTGGTCCCGAGATCACACTGGTAAATGGATGGACCCACGGCATGAAATGATCTGGACCGTATTTATCGGGAACGTAAAATGTGTAAGGATTGTTGGTTTGTGTCATGTAATAAGGTCCTTCTTCATTACTCTGTGAGTATTGCTGCTGCTGCTGCGGCGGCGGCGGCATATAGCCCTCTGTTAGCGGCGGCGGCGGTGTATATCCCTGTGTCGGCGGCGTCGGCGGCGCATAGCCCTCTGTCACCGGCGGCGGCGGCATATAGCCCTCTGTTAGCGGCGGCGGCGGTGTATATCCCTGTGTCGGCGGCGTCGGCGGTGCATAGCCCTCTGTCACCGTCGGCGGCGGCATATAGCCCTCTGTTAGCGGCGGCGGCGGTGTATATCCCTGTGTCGGCGGCGTCGGCGGCGCATAGCCCTCTGTCACCGGCGGCGGCGGCATATAGCCCTCTGTTCGCGGCGGCGGCGGTGTATATCCCTCTGTCAGCGGCGTTGGCGGCGGCGGTGGCGGCGGTGTATATCTCTCTGTCTGTTGGACTGCATCTCTTCTCTTTAGACTTGTGATTCCGTGTTTGCTTCTATAATGTCGCAACATGACCTCTTTTCTCGAACATCTCAGTTTACATGCGGGACAAGATTTATCATCCATCAGCTCTGTTGGACAGACACTCGTAAAATGACCTTCATCTCAAGTATTTGAATATAAATGTGTCTATAAGTGGGCTTTGGGGGAACTATATCTATATATAACAAACAACATATACAAGTTTCGATACTTTATTTTACACATTTTCAATTGTCAGTTCTGGCTCTCTTTCTTCAAATAAAGGTATGGTCTTTTTCAGTTCTTTCCATTCGTAAAGACTCAGGGTCACTCCTATCTTCGTAGGATGCAATGTCCATTCTCCAGTACTCCACCACATGATGTATCTTCGTCACCTTCAAACCATGCTGGGCATACCACTTCAACAGAGGAGAGATGATGAGGATCTTCTGGCCAAACATACTTCCAATCAGACACTTCCTCTTCTGGTTCATGATCCCGCGTTCTTCTGCATACGTCTTCATGTGGTCTCCGATATCATCTCTGGATACGTCTGTGTTCTTGAAGACTGCAGGCATCTCAGCAAACTTCACTTTCAAGTGGTCAGGAACTACCAGGTCTACTTCCAAGGCACCAAACATCCGGTCTTCCATCACTGCTCGTAAGATGGTCTCCTCTGTCATATTAAACTGCCCATCACAAGGTCTCTGCATGTCTTTCACAAAGGCTTTCACTGCTGGATCTTCTTTCTTCAGACGTTCCCAGTCACATTCCCACATCTGTTTCACTGCATAGACATTGTCCTGGATGTACTGCATTTTCTCCTGGGTTCTCTGGTACCGATGTTCCATCATCTGGCCTTTCTCATCCGTCGCTGGTTTGTTCTGGTTCAGATGACAATCATGCCCATGCCAATAACATCCCTGGAATTCATAAACGGTGTTGGTATCTTTACAGAATCCATCTACTGGAAGGCGCCGACGTCCTATCGCTTTCTTTTTGTCGTTGCCATGGTGACGAATATACTGTCCACCCTGCTGGGCTTCCTATTCCAACCATTCAATCGCCATCCGCTCATAGCGTCTGGTAGTGTCTCTCCATAACTGGCTCTCACTCTTCCGGCGAACAAAATGTCCCGTTGGCATCACCTGCATTGTGCTCCAAAGGTAGAGGGCGTTGGCATCGTATCCAATGATCTTCTTGCAGGCCTTCGGCTCTTCGTAGTTTCTGGGTCGGATGGTCGTCACATCTCTCTCATGGTACCGATGAAACACAATACTTAGTCCTCCAACAATGTTGTTCTTGAACAACTGGTACAAATCCTTGTTCTTCTCGTTGGGTACCGTAAAATAACTGGGTAGATCCTGGAACATGTACTTCAGAGTCAGCCCTGGAACACTGATCCCGTCTTTAAATATGTCCACGTTCTGGTTCTGGTAGTACAGGTGCATCTTCTATATAGCTTCCAACATGGGCTCCACGTCTTTGTTGTTGTACCATGTCAGGAACTCTTTCATGCTGGTCATGTTGCTGTCTTCCCATACTCTCTGGCACAGCTGATACTCCTCCGCTGAAATGTTGCCGTTCTTCAAGGTGCTGTAGAAGGCGTCGTGAGGTGGCAGCTGGCTGACGTTCAGTTTCTCCAACGAGGTCATCCACTCGTAAGGGAAAAATCCCTTCTCCTCCGTACATCCATAGGCCTTCAGGAACTGACTGTAGCTGAATCCAGGAGCCAGGTAGTTAGTGCTGTCCAGGAGCCAGGTAGTTGATGATGTCCAGGAACTTCAACGCCTCTGTCTTGATGCACATGAAGTTGTTGTTTCTCTTCACAGTGCAGTTGATCCTCTGGCTCTTCACCAACTCTGCAAAAAAATCTACTTTCATAGTGTTGACGTCATACTTGCCAGAGTTGAATCCCACCACTGGCATTTCCTTCAAATGTCATCCAAGCTGCTCTGTATCTTGAAGAGGTAGAACGTCATCCAAGTCACTGTCGAGTCTTTCCTGGATCTACTGGAACACGTCTCCATACTTTGTCATCAGTCTCCGGTACGCCTCTTCGCTGACCTCTGTCAGGTAGCTCAAGCAGGACTCCACAGTCTTTCTGGTATCACCCTCAGAGATGTAGCACAATGGAACGGCATACCTAGGAAGGTTGGAACACACCGACACACTGAGTAGTACATGATGACCGGTCCACTGCAACTTCTCGGATCGTCTCTTGTCTGTAGGCTGTAACATCACCTCAATGTCATAGGTAGTTCTATACAGGTAATACCGGTTTTCTGCTGGGACGTCGATATTCTCGTCCTCTAACCGGTCGAATACGGTCTGTGCTGTATGGTACACGCCACCAGGATACTTGTAGATAACACTCCCGTACAGGTCCATTCATGTCTGTGCAGCGTCCCAACATGTTTCCACAACCGGTCACATTTCGAACACAGGAAACTGTGGCTGTACTTCTCCATATCACTGACGTAGCTGAAGTGCTGCTCGTACAGGTAGCTGTATGGGGAGCGTCGTACCAACCGAGCTGCAATATCTTCCTCTTCCATCTCTTGTAAGTCACACACCTACACGTTCAAGCTGAACAACTGCTATAACACCATCAGTTCGTCTCAACACACCCTGGAAATCCTTAGAAGCCATCTGTCTGTACTGCAGATACTGGTGGTAATACGTCTTGGCTGGAACTTCTACGTCCTTCACTGGAGCTCCACGGTGTACTGCTGAACAACTGAAGAAGCATAGGTTGTCCTCATAAGGTCCATTGGATCCACTAACTAAACACACCAAGCCTTGGTTTCACAGGAAAAAATCTGGAACGACGACTCTGGCACCAATGAGGTGTTGGATCAACTTGTTTAGGTAGAAGGTCACGTTGGTCAGCAGATGAACGATCCACTTGGTATCGGATCTCTGTTGCCGGATGTACTCCAGGATGTCATGTCGGCTCAACTCCTCCAAAAACCGCACCAAGTCTTCTTCTGTTCTGATGAGGTGTGGCGTCTCGAAGAATATGGCGTTGTTCTGGCTAGCATGGTAATACCGAAACACTCCAGTCTCGATGTGCCGTAAGATAAAACCAAGACAGGTTGATCTTGAAGGCTGTGGTCTGCTGTCTGTACAGGTACCGTACCATCTCTGGAAAGGTGGACGCTGTCATCTCATGCATGGTAAAGTTGTACCGGTCCTGGATACGGTTGCCGGTTGCTTCCTCTGGATGGATGGGCTTCCAGTGCCTCAGATACAGGACTCTGGTCTCTGGATCCTTTGGCAGCACGTCTGGTCCAACAGGATTCTTCGGTACGTCGCTGCTTCGTCACGAGTCCTGGTCCAGGTGCTACTGGTCTCTTCATCGGTGGTCTCTGCTTGGCGTGCTAGGTTATCAAGTCTGTTGAAATACTGACCGCATACTCCGCAGGTCAAGCTGTAGCTGTGGGTCGCTTCAATCCTCTTCCTGTTGTCAGGTCGGCTGAACACCTTGTCACAGATACTGCAGCTGTAGGTCTGCCCATACGCCGTTGGATCCTTCAAGCGGGTCTTCATATGACGTAACAGGCTTCTCTTCTATGTATACTGCTTGCCGCATTTCTCGCAGGAGAACATCGTAGCTGTTCGGAAAGAATGAAAATGGAATCAATAACGGGGTTATATAGTAAAAGTTAGTTATTACGATGGCTGTAATTAGTTGTTCGTTTTTGGAATGAGGGATCTGGTTGGTTCATTTCTTGTAATCTGATTGGTTCAATTTTCAGTGATGTGATTGGTTGGTAATATAAAACATTTCAATCCTCTTTTGGGTTGGGTTTGAGAACAAATAATATCACACCCCAATGGCACTTCCGGTCGCGCATGCCCGCTTCCTTATTTTCCAGGAGAAGCCCTACGGGTGACGTTTCATCGGATATCGCGCAACTTCCGGTTGTGCATGCACGCACCCTTCCAAGGGAACCCCTTGGAGGTCACGTGACGCTTGATGACGCCCCTTCCGGTGTAAAAAGGCCCCACTGGGGGCGGATATTGTGCAACTTCCGGTTGCGCATGTGCACATCCTTCCAAGGGAACCCCTTCGCATCACGTGATGCTTGATGACGTCACATCCGGTAGCTATGATGCTTCCGGTGATGCGCAATGGTACATTTTGTACTACTACTATAGTAAGAAAAAAGTGCGGGAACCGGTTGCGCATGCGATCACTTCCGGTCACGTGACTTCCAGTTTTGCTCATGTGACTTCTGGTGACGTCATTTTCGGTTAGGGCCGCTTCCGATGACGTCACTTCCGGTAGCACCTCTTCGCACCTCCTCAAATACAACTTTGTTCGTACTGATATACTACTTCCGTTTGTTAGACCAAATGTTCCTGCCCTTCTACTGCATGGATAAAATGTCCTCTTAACTTTAACTGGATAAAATGTCCCCTACTTTTTGCTGCACCAAATGCCCCATATTCTTTTGCTGGACCAAATGCCCCATATCCTTTTACTGGACCAAATGCCCCATATTCTTTTGCTGGACCAAATGCCCCATATCCTTTTACTGGACCAAATGCCCCATATTCATTTGCTGGATCAAATGCCACATATTCTTTTGCTGGACCAAATGCCCCATATTCTTTTGCTGGACCAAATGCCCCATATTCTTTTGCTGCATCAAATGCCCCATATTCTTTTGCTGCACCAAATGCCCCATATTCTTTTGCTGGACCAAATGCTCCATTCTCTTTTGCTGCACCAAATGTCCCATATTCTTTTACTGCACCAAATTCCCCATATTTTTTTGCTAAGCCAAATGTCTCTGTCCTTTGACTGCATGGACAAAATGTCCCATTACCTTTAAACTGGACTAAATGTTCTTTTGACATTTTGACTAATTCAAATGTCCTTTCCTTTTGTTTGGACAAAATATCTCTTAACCTTTCATTTGAACAAATACTCATAAGCTATTACTGGAAAAAAAATACCCCCTGCCTTTTAACTGAACCAAATGACCATTAACAGTTGACTGGATCGAATTACCTATCCTTTTGGTGAAGAATTGACGAATTATCTTTCAAATCTCCCGCCAAGAGATTTGAAAGATAATGTTATACGAACATCTTGTATTTAGAGATGTTGAACGAATGTTTATAAACTTATATTTATATATGTAATCTGTTTTATGTAGGAAAATGAAAAACAAAAAACTCCACACTGTCGGAACAATTTCAAAATTAATATCAAAATCGTAGAAAAGGCAAAATAGATATCTCTAACACAAAAATACATTAGAGTTTACTTTCCTGGCTTGATACAGGCACTTCAATAAAAAAGAGATGAGGTTAACTAGTTTTATGGGCCCTTGAATTACCCTCAGATCATTGAAATGATGTGGTCATGCAAATGCTTTCCACATGTGTGTAAAATGTCAACCCTCACATATAACCTGGCGAACGGCGTTACAAAGAACGTTATAATCTTGAACAGTATGCATAATATATTTAATCTTCGTGACACACAAGTTGCCATATGCATGATATTAGTTCTATTAAAGAGTGTTAGCAGTTCGGTTTATGGTGTTTAACGCCACTTTCAACAATATTTCGGCTATATCGTGGCGGTCAGTTTTCTTGGTGGAGGAAACCGGAGAATCCGGAGAAAACCACCAACCTGTGGCAAGTCACTGACAAACTTTATCACATAATGTTGTATTGAGTGCACCTTGACATGAGCGGGATTTGAACTCACAACGTTACTGGTGATAGGCACTGATTCCATAGGTAGCTGTAAATCCAACTACCATATGATCACGACCACGACGGCTCCTTCTATTACAGAGAGCCGATGGCCTCAACCATTATCTAACATTAGATAGTTTACAAGGCCATCGTATGACATAACAGTGAAACAAAAGTCAACTTTGAACAAAAATCTAAAATTGCCAATACCATCTGTCGTCATATGTACGCAACTAACAGAGTGCTTTTCAACAAGGCGTTGATGTCTTCCGAAAAACTTTTTTGTAGATGATGATGAAAAGAGAAAGTTTCGCTGTTGCACCATGAAAATGTCATTTCTGTTTTAATTTTCACTCAGGCTTAGATTAAAGTTACCAAAAGAAAAATAGTGCATAATCTTTACAATACGTATTTTTTTTCATTCATGACGCCATCGCTTGTAAAGAATACCGGAACTTAATTATCTGCTAGTATGCTGATTAAGCAGAATTTTAATGATTATAAACTGCATCTTAGAATTACTAAATTTGAATCCATCTAAATTGTGTTTCTATGGTAACCAAATCACGTCACCTCTATCTAATTTTAAAAGAAAATTAGTTTTCTGTCGTTTTCAGAAATTATGCAATATTTTATCTGAGGGGACTTAAGACTTGATTAACTAATGCAATTAATGCTGTTTATTCGTTAGGCGTATTATGAGAGTCTAACTTAATATATAACTATGTTATCTTTAGAAAACACTCGTCGCAATGCCTTATTTAGATATATACCGACACATTTCAATTTTAATCAACCACATAAAACAAGCTTTTATTTCAACCCTGTTTTTAAATTATCTGCTTACGGAATTATCTGAAAAACGTGCATTATGTAATTCAGTGCAGTGCTTTATCAAACTCAAATATGTGGAAGTCATATCAGGAAGCTAGGGTTATGGTGTTTAAATCCACTTTCAACAATATTTTAGTTATATCGTGGCAGGCAGTTTTATTGGTGGAGGAAACCTGAGTACCCTGAGAAAACCAACGACCTTGTCGCAAGTCACTGGCAAACTTCATTACATAATGTTGTATCGAGTACACCACGTCATGAACGGGTTCGAACTCACAACATAAATGGTGATAGGCACTGATTGCACAGGTAGATCCAAACTGCCATACGATAACGGTCACGACAGCCCCTTGGAAGTCATTTCACATTTCCAATCAGATTAAATATACAACATAGGTACATGTCAGTAGTTATGGTTCAATAATTTCAGTAGTTTCTGAGATTTGTGTGTAACATTTCCCATAGATTCGGAAGTAAAACGATGATGTCCTGTGGTGTTGACCATCTTGGATTTTCGTTGTAAAATTAGCAACATTAAACTATGATGCATTGTATATTTTCTATGCTATAGAGAATAATGCAATGACTCAAATTTGTGTTTAATTGGTTCAATGGTCAAGATATTATAAAAACTTTTCACATATCCCTATGCTAATCAATAATTCTCGATGGCGGCAATCTTGGATTTGCGATCAACAAATGTTTTAGTTGCTTTCCGCGAAGACATTGTTTAAAACATGTTCCCCATTATAGGACCACATGTGGTGATGTAAATCATGGAGTTCCGATCGCGAGCAACACTTAAAGGTTATAGTAATTGGTTTAACCTCTACGTGGATCGAAACCACAACCTTACTCTGTCCAGATTACCACGTTAAGGGTGGTTGGTTGGTGCTTAAAGCCACTTTTAACAATATTTCAGTTATATGGGTGGAGGAAACCGGAGTACCCGTAGAAAACCACCGACCTGTCGCAAGTCAATAACAAACTTTATCACATAATGTTGTATCGATTATACCTCGGGATTCGAACTCACAACGTTAGTGGTGATAGACACTGATTGCATAGGTAGTTATAAATCAAACTATCGTACGATCACGACCACAACGTGCGTTAACCAATAAACTATAGTGACGGCGATAACAATATGTAGTTCTGATAATGTTACTAAATTATTTATTGATATTTAATTATATATAAGCATTAAGTTCCACGTGTTTGTCATATCAATATGCAGGTTGAACAAACGCTGGAATCGTTGATATTTTCAAACACAATTAATGTAGTTTTTATAGCCTTTCGTATATATTTACAGTTCCTAAGTAATGTAAATATTTATAAAGCTAAAGTTTTCCTCCCTCGGGAATAGGTCACTTTCGCCGATTTTGTTTATTTAAGACCTTTGGTTTTATTGCTCCCAAAACTTTAAATTATTTGGCTTTCCAATCTTTCGATTTTGAACGTACCTGATGAAGGTTGTTCCAGAAATGCGTCATGCGCATTAAATTTGATATCTACGTTTTTATTAAAGGTGGTATGAACGAATTTGCATAATATATCATAAAGTGTTAGTTTGTTGATATTTATCGTCATTTTTTCAGTTATATCGTGACTACCAGACGTAATGGCGGGAGGAGGTCTGTACAGTTATGACGAACTAGCCGGTGTCGTATTTATAATTCTAGATCCATCAATTATAGATATAGGCAGGACCGGTAGGTGACCCGGATCTGCAATTATGCAACACCGGTGAATCCCTGTTCTATTAGTAGGTGTCTGGAAATAAACATGATAAAGTGTATATGAAATATACATCATATCTTAGAAATGGTCTCCCTTATAATTAATAATACGAAACCTAAAAAGAACTATTTTCTCCCTTTTTATGAAAACTTAAATCATATTCTGTTATCAGCTTCGTCAAAATCGTAAAATTTTAGTTGTTTTCTCACTTTTCAAAAAAAAAATGTATGATATATCATTAAAGTCACAAAAATCGTATAAAATTAGTAGTTCAATTTGTCAACACGCGCAAAGCGGCGTAACTCTTTTTTTACAACTCTAATTAAATATTGTATCGGTTTCATCCGCTTCAAACTCTGACAACAGACAGGAATAATGCAAAAAATGTTCTCCTCTCTCATGCATAGGTGAACTTAGTCGATTTCGGCTATCCTGTTTAGGCTCTTTTGTATTCTTGCTCCCAAAGACGTTTAAACTATTTGACTTTCAAGAGTTTTGGCTTTGAGCGTATACGTACCTGATGAAAAATATTCCAGGAATGTGATATCTACTTATATATATATAAATATAAACGTCTGAAAAAGTAGCCAACGTATGAACCTACGGGCTGTCGGATCGGAAACAAGTGTTAACGATTCTGTGCAAACAAACAACATTGATAAATAAAGGTCTAAAATGCAGCACAACAACACCAAAAAAGATGTTAAAATATAACAAAAATAACTATAAGTCATCAAAAAGACTATAATTATAATCCTCAGATCATCTTTCAGATCAGATTACAGACGCTGATGAAGCTTGTCGGTCAAACGAAATATCCGTCAATTTGATTATAATTATAGTCTTTTTGTAGACTTATAGTTATTTTTGTTATATTTTAGCATCTTTTTGATGTTGTTCTGCATTTTAGACGTTTATATATATATATATATATATATATACGTCTGAAAATTAAACCAAACAGTGTTAGAATTAGATTTTTGAGCTGTCAAATTTTTGTGAGTTCAAATCCCGTCGAGGGAAGAACAATAATTTGACAGCTCAAAAATCTAATTCTAACACTGTTTGGTTTAATTTTCAGACGTATATTTAATATTTAGTATTAACCTAGTATATATATATATATATAAACGTCTAAGCAAGTGACAACCATACAATATATCTGTCTCACTGGATCTCAAAGTTACTAAGGATACTAGGTTAATTGTATGGTTGTCACTTGCTTCTAGACGTTTGTATATATATATACAAACGTCTAGAAGCAAATGACAACCATATATATATATATATATATATATATATATACAAACGTCTAGAAGCAAATGACAATCATATATATATATATATATACAAACGTCTAGAAGCAAGTGACAACCATACAATATATCTGTCCCACTGGATCTCAAAGTTACTAAGGATACTATGTTAATACTAAATATTATATACGTCTGAAAATTAAACCAAACAGTGTTAGAATTAGATTTTAGAGCTGTCAAATTTTTGTTCTTCCCTCGAGGGGATTTGAACCCACACCATTAATGGTGAGGGAGTGGATGTGGTCGAGTGGTCTAGGGCGCTGGTCGTAAGACTAAGCGAATGGTGATGCAGTGTATCAATGGTGTGGGTTCAAATCCCGTCGAGGGAAGAACAAAATTTGACAGCTCTAAAATCTAATTCTAACACTGTTTGGTTTAATTTTCAGACGTATGCATATATATATATATATATATATATATATATATATATATATATATCAACAAAATCTCTGAAAATTTATCCAGAGCTTTCGGCCGTACAACCCAGCCTTCTTCAGCGGAATTTTATTATGTTATGGTCACATATATATACACAAAGAAAAATGTTAAGCACCCCATGTTTTTTTGAAATGACAAATGATACGACAAGTATCACGAGATTACTGACCAGATAATCTCAAGAACGCAATGGTGACCTGTTAGGACATTACATTGTCTGTAAGAAACCACAAAGAAAATCAAGAAAAATTTTAATTTAATGAATATTTAATCACAATATCACAAGGCCAGTTTTTGCAGTAAAACATGTCCATTTTAAGCATTGACCTTCACAGTTCAAAAAGCACGATAAGATTGTCATTTCACTTTCAAAACGTTACTTATGAATCACTTGACGACATCTATTGTTCAAAGTTCAGTACCGGGTGTAACCCCCACGTGCTTGGATGACGGCCTCAACCCTGCGTCTCATCTCTCCAGTTAGACGTCGGGTGTCCTGTTGTGATAGCTGCTGCCATTCCCGATGCAATGCTGATTCCAACTGACGAATGTTTTGCACAGCAGGTTCCCGAGCCTGTATACGACCACCTAACATGTCCCAAATATGCTCTATGGGATTCAAATCCGGGCTCATGGCTGGCCAAGGAACAGAAGTCACGGCTTCGCTTTGGAGGTAGGCGGTTATTGCTCTTGAACGATGATGCCTGGCGTTGTCATCCATATACACAGGCCTTGTAGCTAGTGGGTGGTTGTCGAAATGGGGGACAACAACTGGTTGCAAGACGTTTCTGATGTACTGATCACCAGTTACTGAGCCTCCACCGTAAGGGACAGTTGGCTGGATGTTCCTTGGGGTATAGGCTGTATTTTTGTGTCTCTAATCCCTCATCCGGTCGTCGGCTACATGAAGCAGAAACCGGCTCTCGTCTGACCAATGGATCTTGCGCCATGTCCTTAGATTCCAACAACGTCGTGCTAAACACCATGCCAAACGTGTTCGTCGATGTCGGTCTGCCAACAGTGGACGTTTAATGACTCTCCTTGACTTAAGTCCCGCTGATTTCAGACGGTTTCTAACTGTTCTTGTTGACAGATGTCTATTGGGCAGCCAGTGTTGTTTGAGTACTGCACTGGTTGCGAATGGCATCCGTCTAACCAAACGCTGCAATGCCCTGTCGTCACGATCAGATGTTACCCGTTGTCTGCCGGATCTTGGCAAGTCTTTCACATTGTTGGTTTGTGTGTGTTTTCTCACCAGTCGGATGATTACAGTATAGTGGTAGCCCATCTGACGTCCAATAGCTTTGAAGAAATTCCCTGTTGTATGCATGCCGATTATTTGCCATTTTTGTGCTTCCGATATTCACCTTCGTACCATGCTTACTGAGACTGAATAAAAAAATAATAAAACACCGGACTTAAATACCCAAATTCGAAGCGTGAACATACTGAATTTTGAGTAATGCGTGAGAGGCATGGTTCACGTGCATGACTAGTCGATATTAGACATAATGGTCACACCTGTGTGAGCACATCTTTTTAATGGAACATTGTTCTTGCTATAATCAATATAAATATTAGAATCTAAACTTAGAGTAACTTATTATGTTTTAATATATCAAGGGGTGCTTAACTTTTTTCTTTGTGTATATATAACAAAATGTGAATTATTATAATCATTATTAATTTGTTAAAAATATTAATAATGAACTTGCCCACATACTCCCCAGCTGAAATGTTATCGCTTCGATAAATAATATTTAAAACATCCACATACTCCCTTCAAATACTCAAAAAATGTAAAATGTATATACAAGACAAAATGAAAAAATTACTATCAAATAGAACTGCATTAATTAACAGAACGAGGAAATCTCTCAGGATTTCGGTGTTTACCAGCTGTCAATCGTGTTGTCTAGACCGCCCTGTAGTCTCCTACACGGCTAGGCCGTCCTGTAGTCTCCTACACGGCTAGGCCGCCCTGTAGTCTCCTACACGGCTGGGCCGCCCTGTAGTCTCCTACACGGCTAGGCCGCCCTGTTGTCTCCTACACGGCTAGGCCACCCTGTAGTCTCCTACGTGGCTAGGCCGCCCTGTAGTCTCCTACACTTGCTGTGCAGGTCGTGTAAAAATATTATAAATAATTCTCAAATGTATTTGATTAGGGGGGGGGGGGGTCACATGAGCCTGTATCACTTGCCGGGTAAAGAAAATTTATTGAACCATTGCCTATCACACCTTATGTTCATTCTTTTTCCAAACGACTTGAACCCTAATCGATACTATAGGGCATTCATTAATATTAATATCACAATTCATCTTTGTGCAAAATATTTTAACAGGACACCTCAAGCTGTTTGGGGGGGGGGGGGCTAGACTGCAGCATATATTAGCCTATTGCATAATCTGGCCCGGGGGATAATGGAAGGGAATACGAATATACTCAGACTAGGGGGAAATCAAACTAGCGGAAATATTGAAAGAGCTATTGGGTGATGAAGAGTGAAGAGATTTATATAAACAAAGGACAGGAGAGGAGAGAGGTTTCTATTATTTTCTTTTACTTTTCTTAATTTAATCTTCGGTATTCTGATTCACCATAGTTACCTGTTACCTTCTGTGTATGTTGCCGCCTTTGTCAGGCGAACCACTTCTTCAACGAATCTTCATCCATTATTGAAGCGTAGTTTATATTTCTTATGAATTTTTATCACACTATATTATATACTTTATACGGGATGTGAAACATTTTTAAAAGAGTATGTCATAACACACGCACTTTGAATAAGAAACATCCATCGATGCCCATAATAGTAGTAAAATCTGAGACACATCCATTGATGCACACAATTGTGTTAAAATCAAGACACATAGATTTGGTAAAATTCACGGCTAAATTTAAAAAGGGATAAAATCTAGGATACCTCCATCGTTGCACATAATTGTGGTAAAATCTAAAACACATCCATCGATTCACATAATTGTGGTAAAATATAAAACTCATAAATGTGGTTAAAAACTAAGACGCATAATTGTGGTAAAATCTAAAAGACATATCATCTGTGCACATTTTGTGGTAAAATCTAAAATACATCCATTGATGCCCATAGTTATGGTAAAATATAAAATCATCCATAAGTAAGGATTATATACATATACATACACCTCCATCACTCTCATGTCACCAATGTTCAACACAATAATGTTCCTCTGTAACTAACATAAAATCATGACTTCATTTAAACATCTACCCAATTAAATTTGACCTTTTCAGGTGTAGTGCAAAGCACATACTACTGGTTAATCTTTCAATATCGGTATGTAATTCATTCAGAAAATGGAACTTAGTGCAGTCAACAATTAACTGCAGAAGATTATCATCACATTCAAATAGTTCAAATACGAGAGGTTTCAATAATTTCAATTCTAACAGATCCCTCAGTTTCTTGATGAATTTTGATCGTGTATCGTTTAGTATGATGCACTTTAATAAGAAGTGTTTTGTAACTTCAGGTTCTTTGAAGCAAAGAGGGCACCTGGAGGTAGTTTTTTGTCCATTAAATCTAGCTCGATCAGCTTGAAGTGTGTATGTTCCGCAAACTATTTTAGATTTAACACATGTTTTTTTAACTGCATATAAATCTGAACCACAACTTTTCCAAATGTTATGTATTTTACCTATTTCAAATTCCTCAAAGTTGAACAGTTTTAGTGTAGATTTTGTTGTAGCATCTTTCACTAATTGATCTTTCCAGTATTCATTAATTGCTGTATATACAGTTCTTTTCCAAATTGCCTTATTAGGTACAGGGTTGAGGATGTCTCTAGGTGACGGTAAATTATACATTTCTGTTACTTTCACTATTTGTATAAACCAGCTGTTTGAGTCCTCAGGTTTTATTGCAAGTTGTCTGAAAGCAATATTATATTCCATAGATCCTTTATTTTCAGCAATATTTCTGAAAAAGGAGAGCATTCGTTTGTGGAGTTCAGCTTCTATTGGTATTTGTCCAGCTAGAATTAGTACTGCTGCTGTTGATGTACGGACAGGAAGATGTTGAATTTGTTTTAGTAATTGTACAAAATATGTTGAAAGATTTTTAATGTCAGTTTTAGTAAGTCTTATCACATCCAGTCCATACAGTAGTCTGGGAAGTACAAAGCATTTGATCATGTGTATTGAGACCATTGGATTTATTCCATTCATCCCATGCAAACCTGCCCCCATCAGTGCGTATACTGTTTTGCGTGCAGTTTGTATTCTGTCTGGTACAACCAGTTTTACTCCAAATTTTGAGGAGGTGTCTCTTCTGATTCCCAAGTGAGTTGCGTTTGCTGGCATATTTAGATTTTTGTCATTCATAGTCCATGTACATTGTGTTTTATCCCTGATCTTCAACACACAGGATTTTTGGTCACTAATAATGTATCTGTGTTTGTTAGCATGATCCATCTGTATGTTTAACATAGTTTGAAGATCATGTGGGTCATTTGCTATTAGTGTTACATCATCAGCTACAGTTGGTACTCCACAAAAAATGGATCCAATATGACATCCAATTTTATTTTCTTCATATATTTTAAGAAGAGAGTTTATGAAAACTTTATATGCTGTTGCTGACCATACACCTCCCTGTCTTACTCCTTGCTTTTCTTCAAATCCATGTGAAATCTGCCCTTCCCATTTAACTTTAGTGGTGAGATTTTGGTACCATTCCTTAAACAGAAGCCAATTATCACCATATATGTTCATTTTATGCATTTCCCTGTAAAGACCTTCGTGCCATACTTTATCGAATGCTTTTTTAGCATCAGTTAGAGCTATATAGACGGGATTCCGTTTCTCTTTTGCCTCGATATTTAATTCGGTTAAAACAAGTCCAGCTATAGATGGAGATTCTCCTTTCGTGAATCCTTTTTGTAAGTAGCTCTGCTGACGTCGGATAGAGGATTGGTTTCGAGATAAATGTAGTTTTTCTAAGATCTTTCCATAGTTGAAATATTTATATTCACAGACATATAAAAATAATACATTTTAAGCATTATTTCTATTTCCTATATAGTGACACATATTAGTGACTGATACTGTTGCTTGGTAAAAGTACTCTTATTGTTTTTTTATTATTATTATTATTATCTTTATTTGCTTAAGTTGTTTAAATGGTAAGACTATAAACAAATTCAATTTTTTAACTCAATTTACAACTTGGAAAAGTGCCCTTTTAAAAATTTTAATTCATGCAGACGGTAAATGCGCTCAACCTTTTTTCTAATTAACACGTCAATGGCTACAAATCCGGATATACATGCCCGAACTTGTTTTTCGTTTTTTACAGAATTGTCTCCCATTGATTTTAGAAAATGAGGTTATTTTGAAAAGAGAATGAAAGTGCATTTTTCACATTCTGCACGGCTTAAATAAGTTTTTGGGTAAATCAGATATTTTGATATGACATTATAGCATTGTGTGATTGCAAGTTGTGCAACTTTTATTGTTTTGTGTTGCCAACAAAGATTGTTGAACATCAGAAATTAGGAAAAATTGGCGCTCACCTCAATTGGCTCAAACATGTTTAAAACGACAGAGATAGTTTTAAAATTTAGTCCATCATTTAAATTTGTTGTCCATAATGATATGATAAAGGTTTTAGTAATCCTATAGAGTAGTGGTGTAAATTGGATATCTTGTAGACCTACCATCCTTGCCCTTGGTTTTTATCCTGCACGACCACATTTTAATTTGTTCATAAGAGTTTCACAATTTGTAAAGTACCTGCACTCGATGACACAGCATCAGCATGATGGATTTTTTCCCTTTCTGATTAACGATAGAAGAAGTAGTATTGGCCATATATTAATATGAAACCAGCACGGCCATGAATGCTCGCGCATCTGAAAATTATCTGGCAAGTTCACGCTCATCCAGTGCATCAAATTGTTGAGAATTTTTGAGCCGAGATATATTGGGGACGACCTTTTGTTAGGGCCGAATCTAGTCTCATTCAATCGAGCTGTCGTTCCTTATGATTACGAAATCTCAAAAGTTAACTTCCACGTAGAAGCAAAAATTCTTGTCAGTATGTCAGAAGAGATTTAATCAATATAAGTAAAACAAGTTAACAAAATGACTTTTATTACACACGGGTTCCGGGTTTCAGTGGTATCGGACATACGAGAGAGGGTACGAGACTTCAGGATCACCTTTGCGCTTTATGTTAAGAAGATCTTCATTAGTTGAGTGTGTTACACGGAACCAGTTAGCTGCAATAATGTAGCTCCTGTGACAAACTTGTGTCTCGGCAGAGCTACAACGCGGTCCCATTCGTCACAATGGAGCATAAAAAAAGTTGCAGTTGAAACATAAAAACTCACTATTTACGCTTCAAACATTTCATTATAACAATTACTGATGATCCCAGTCCTTGTTAAATCGGTTTGGCTGAGAAATATATGCTTTTCAAAGTTAACAACAACCTTGTTCAAATTTATCGATCGTTTTCCATAACCGGAAACTATGGAAGGCGGAGCTTTTCTAAATATGGTATTTCTTATTACAAGCTGATGTAAACATTCCAATCGTAACTACTCGGCCATTCTCGCTACCCTGTTATTTGCAGGGTAGCGAGAATGGCCGAGTAGTTACGATTGGTAAACATTCACGCCTAAATCGCCAAATATGGTATCGACATCCAAATAGAGAAGATTTTATTTTGTGGGAATTACATTCTAAAATACTGGTAGGTGATAAAAACTTGTTATAATAATGGACAAAAGGAAAAGTTATGTCTTATTATTGGTAAATGCAGGCGTCAGAAGCTCTGTAAGCGAGTGCAAAAAATCTCAGCGGCTGCTCCATTAGTGTAATGGCATCCCGTTATAACCCTTGCGAGTAAGCGAGCATTTAGGGTTTTATTATTAGAACTAGGAACCCGTGTTTACAAAGCGTCGATTTTTTTTTTATTCGTCAGTATATGTTTAGCCATGTTTGTCAAAAAATCCTAAGTGCACATTTTATACCATAAAGAGCTCGCTGACGCTCGCATATTAAAACAATTTTAAAGGTTGTATATTGACAGCACATGAAATAATAATGTTACACATGAGTCATGAATCAGTAGGACAAAATTAGTCAGAGATTCCTCTGCCGTCTTAACAGCTTTTTGTTCGACTTGCTGGAGCTGTGGGAGGTCAGAGTGCTCGAGTGTAACACCACTTTCAGATGGTTATGAATGAATAGAAAAATGATTGGTGAAGCGATTTATATAAGGGTTTCGGATAGAAAATAAAATCCGATAGCCACGAAACGTGGAAATGTGCTGACCCAGAGTTGGAGCGGCAAATCTGCTGTTTTCCTTATGGAGAGCGCTCTGCCGTCCCACAGCTCCAGAAAGTCGAACAAAAAAATGTCGGACCGCAGAGGAATCTCAGACTAGAACAAAATATGATATAATTATATCAAGTTATACAACATATAAGTCAGTGATGCAACACATAGGTGCAAGTGAACTTGTCAACATTCCGGTGGAAGTTCCTCCATCGAAATTCAGAAAGATATGTCTGAAGCAGTGTCCTGGACATTCCAAATTGTAGACGTAGTTTTCGTTTCACATGCATCCACATATTCTCTATATTTTGATTGTGGATGTCTGGATTGACAAATTTAAAAAATAATTTATGCCATCCATTTGAAAATTGAGAATTTGCGTCGCTACTCTATAGGATTACCAAGGTTTTATCTTTGTTCCTTTGCCCTTGCTTTTGGACATGTTGCAGTCAGTTTTATTAGTGATGCTACATGTATGTAAATAATAGTAGTAATAACAAATTTTAATATTTATTTACCTTGAAGTTGAACACAGCTACATTGTAGGCCTAGCCCTAGTGCCCAAAAATAAGGCATGCAATAGAGAGTTAGTTTAGTTTCAAAAAGATTTGCAAAAGTTACAGTCATGCCAAACGGTGAAGCTTAATTATTCATTGAATAGAGGCCATTCACTGCGATTCCTGGTACCACACACAAGAACTACAGTGTACAGGGCATCATTTTTTACACAAGCCATATGACTCGGGGGAACCAACTACCAGGAAGTGTGGTGGAAGCAGACACCCTAGACAGCTTCAAGGCTCAGCTGTCTAGGGCAACTCTCATGTAAATTTATAGCTGTTTTTATCCTTTTAACCTGCTCTGTACATAGATGTCACCCCCACTCAAAAGTGTGAGAATACTTTATTGGTTTTGCACTACACCTGGAAGAAGAAAGAAGAAGAATAAGCCTTTTTGTTGAAATGATGTCATATGTACAATGTATTAAGAAAATAAAGAATGCATCTGACAATTTGATTATCTACTTATAGTGTGTTCAGCTTCAAAACTTGGAGTCTCAATTTGAGAGCAGGCCTTTCAGTCATAAAACTTGTAAAGTACGAAAGGGAGTAAGATTAACAGTTTCCAAGGCGACTAAAATTTGTACTAGGCGATCGTTTATACTCGCAATCATCTCCCAGGTGGAAACTGAAATACTTTGCACATATTAATTTAGACAGTCAAGATTGTAGCAACTCCATAAATTTAGCTTGTCTAAAAATAACTTTGAATATGTTTCTCTGCTTTATTCTTCCAAGTTTATTCAATTTAATGAAGAATAAAGTCTGATATCATTCGAGTAATGGAAACAGGAAGTCTGAGTTAAAGATTGCTTATTTTCTTAATTGTGCACTGGCTTTGTAGGATCAGTTGATAGAACAGTCAACTGATCCAATGGCCAGTCCCATCTCCAAATATATTATTTCAATCATGATTGTCTACAGTTATTCTTAGTTCAGGGGTTCAAAATTATGAAGGTCTGAGGTTCGTGACCTTTCGATATTGATTTCGGACTTGCACATTGGATATTTGCTGCATCTGCAGACCTGATTTTTGTTTCAAGTGTCATTATCTTTTGATTAGTTTATTAAATTATCTAAACATCTAGTGCATTAAATTGTAAATATGCTCATTTCGGTAAAAATATAATTAATTGCAGATGATACTGGTATTTAGCGACACAGCACTGGTCACAAACAGTTTTGCAAAAGTAACCGCCATTGTTATTCACTTCCGAAAAACAAATAAAAAGAGGGAAATAGAAAACATATATGTCCATCCTGGTATACTGGGAATCGTCTGCTGCACATAATTATGTCAATCACAGTTGACTGTTACTCATAGCCGAATTGGGACTTATTTATTTTGTGAAATAGTTGTATAGAGAAATCGTTATGCATATTATTGGGCAGTTAATCTAGTGACTAGTGATCAAAATCGATGAAACCACCTGTAAAGCATTTTGGTCCAACAAACTTTTCTTTGACACTACAGGGCTCACCAAACCAGGCGAAGTGGGTGATATTCTCGCCCTATATCAGCTGAAATCACACTCCCTCGACTCCAAAGTGAAATTAAAGTTGCCTTGTTTCTTTTTGCAAGTCGCTCCTTTCTTGCCAATAATCTGTGTTTTATGGTAAAGCTGATTGACAAAGCAATTGTTATCAATGTTAGAATACATAAGAATGAGAGAAAAAGGCTTTATTCAAGCAATAAAGAAAATTTATCTTGTTGAGACAAAAGTATCATGGCAAATTTCTAAATTTGTACTGACGAAATTCCAGGTGCAGATTAAATCCCAAAACTAAAAATAATCAAACAGATGCTTCCTGTACCAAATGTGTTGTTGAATTATGTTATATTTTTTTATTATTTTAGCACAACTTTTTTTGTAGCTTTTTCAAAGGTAAACAATCAACTTGTCAAGTTTTAAGCATGGTGGCATTTTAATAGAAACAAAGGGAGGGAACTCACATATTTCAATGGGAAACGAATAAAATCTAAAATCGACAAAAATAAGATCAACAACAATAATACAAGTACAAAACATGAATTTAAAGTTAAATATGAAGGATATTAATAAGATATTAACAAAGGCACACTTCAAATGCATTTTTTTTTAAATGATGCGAAGAAACAACACATTTTTGCAGAAACTTGTCTCTATGAAGCTGTTGGAAGTCTCCCTGTCATTTCTTCACTTCTCCCTCATGTTCTCTGAGGGAGAAGTCAAATCTCCCTGTTTTTGGCAAGTGTGGTGAGCCCTGCACTTAGTATATTCCCTTGGGTGCCTCTTTTGTCTTCTACATCTGATACAGTGTTGGATCATATCTTCTTACAACAATGTAAACCTAAACAATTGAAAAGGTACAAGGCATTTATGGATAACTGCATAAAAAAAAAATTATATTTATTAAAACAATTTTTTTTATAATTTCACTTGTTCGAATCCAGTTTTACTTGTCCCCGGCTTTGGGCAAGTGTGTTAGCTTTGTTGATTAAATAAAAAAAAGTGAAAAACGAAAAATACAACACTGTCGGAACAGTTCCAAAATCCAATAGAAAAATTATAGACAGAGGCAAAACTGATACCCCTAGCACAACAATACATGACCGCTCACTTTCCTGGTTTCAACCGTTTGGTACAAATGTATTTGTTGATATAAGTTTAAAATGTAAACAGGATGAAGAAATACATTTGTATAAGGTGTTTTGATGAAAAAAATGTGTATTCTTCATTTTGTCTCACTAGTACCGGTGTCATATAAGGTATGTGATTAATTTAAAAAACAAATATTTTACATTTGCAGATTTTAAACAATGTCTTGGCACTAAAGTTTAACAAAAGAAAATGGATCCTAATCACAAAGATATATTGATACGGAAGAGAGTTGAGTTGGTGGAGAACCTGAATATGTCAGATGGACTATTTACTCAACTTATAGCCAGAAAAATATTTAACCAGCGTATGGTTAGAACTATACAGGTTTGTAATTATAGTTCGATATAAATCATGATAAACTTCCTAGCCGTTTGGCTCAAGTGTGGTAGATCGTGGGTTCTAGCCCTGATCGGGTCGGCTAAAGTGTGTAGATCGTGGGTTCTAGCACTGAAAGGGTCAAACCAAAGACATATTTGTATTTGTTGCTTCTATGCTAATTACACAGCATTAAGGAGAAAGAGTAAAGACTGGTTGGCGCAGAATCAGGATGTGTCAGAGTGAAGCATCATGTCTACCCACGGACTGATGTTTCAGTGAGCTACAATGTAGCACTATATTAATCCAACTAAGCATGTTGGTCTAGTACAAAGAGGACTTCATCATCATCTTATCGAATGTAACTTGTTCTTGCCATGATATACCTGAAAAATTGGTGTTAAACAACAATCACTCACTCATTCTTAATCTGAATAACAAATTCTTTCATGAGTGTATGTTTTGACAAGGGAGATCATCCATAGTTTTATCTAGTAAAACTGACCACCATCATCTATACCAGTACCTACTGTAGTAACTGAAATATACTTGAAAAAAAGAGGGTTATTCACCGTCACTGTCATTAACCTATCACCACTAACGTTGTGAGTTCGAATCCCACTCAAGCGAGGTGTACACGATGCAACATTATGAGATAAAGTTTGTCAGTGGTCTTCTATGGGTAACTCCAGTTTCCTCCTCAAATAAAACTGACGGCCACAATATAACTGAAATATTGTTGAAAGTGGCATTAGATGCCATAACCCTAACCCCTTTTTGATATTACTGTATCATGTGTATGTCAAATTTATTTATATTTTGTAGCACAACAGGAGTCCTGATCAACAAGCAGAGGAGTTGCTTAATCAGCTTCCGATTCGTGGTCCAAAAGCTTTTGAAGCTTTCTGTGAAGCTTTAAAAGCTGATTTTCAAGAACATATAGTTGAACTATATTTAACACCCAGTAAAGACGAAAAATCAAAGAGTGACAATGTAAAAAATAAAGTGACAAACAATGAGGGAACTCATGTTGAAACATCGGCAGAGTATGTAAGAATTCATTCTCATATGACAGTTCCGTCCAATTCAGATTCTCATGTATATGATACTGGAAATTTAGCTATTTCCGGTGCAAGTTTTTCATCTGCTGTTCAGTCTCGTCCACATTCATCTCCACCACGTCTCATCAGTGCACCAGACAATCATCATCAATTGAGTTTTCATTATTTGACAAAAAATGGGCGTGACCCAAATCTAAATTTTTCGGAAGACCAGTTGAAAGGAGAGGCACGTTACAAGTTTCAGCATTATATATCTGACCCACAATACATCGGTCTGAACAATATACAGCCTAGAGATATCACTCATGATCCATATCGTAAAATAAATCATCTATCGTACCAGAATCATCAGTCGCCTAGAAAGTTTGTTGAAAATGCTCATATCCTGATCAGGAACGATAGCATAGGTAATTAATACTGTAATACGATTGTTTCATATCTGTTCTATAAAATTGCTGATGATAAGGTACATATTAATTATCACAAATGTATCTGGCTAAAAAAAAGCCCTGTAGATATCATCAAATTAAGTGTGCTTTACACATTTCTAGAATAACCTTACATCAGGCACCTAAAAAAAATTCAACATATTTGATTACTGCTTTAATTAACTTTAACTTTCTCTTTTCCACTCTATTAAGAATAAGAAAAAAAAAATATATATATATAGCTTTGTAAACTTTGAACAGATGTACCGGTATGCATTGAATTTGATATATATCATATAGGGGGCCATCGTGGTCGTGATCGTATGGTAGTTGGATTTACCTACCTATTTGCAATCAGTGCTGATCACCACTAAGGCTGTGAGTTCGAATCCCGCTCAGATGAGGTGTACTCGATACAATATTATGTGATAAAGTTTGTCAGTGATTTGTGGTAGGTCGTTGGTTTTCTCTGGTACTCCAGTTTCCTCCAACAATAAAACTGACTGCTACAATATAGCTGAAATATTATTGAAAGTGGCGTTAAACACCGTAACCCTAACCCTATAACATGTCTGAAGATAATGTGGTGTAAAATAATATAAAGTTAACTGTCAAAAATAATTTTTAAAAATGTCCAAGGCATGAATCAAGTGTTTTATTAACACGATTAACCATTTATTTGTTTATTTATTTTGTAAGTAAAGAAACAGTCCTTATCTTGCTGTTCTTCGTGTCTCAAGCACTGTTTATATAATGGCTCTCCAACAATGGACTGTATTGATGGTGTAACGGTTAGCATGCTTGCCTTGAGTGTGCACATGGTAGATAATGGTTTTAGCTGCGGTCAGGTTAAACCAAAGACTGAATTGGTATTTGCTGCTTGTCCACTAAGCATTCATTATACATGAGTTTAAGCAAAGACTGGTTGTTGCGAAATCAGGCTGATGTGTCCGAGTGGAGCAACATGTCTTCATGTGAACTTGTTTCAGTATGTCATTATCTCATTTTTTCAGATGCAATGACCAAAAAAGATTATACATATCCAGACAATATGGAACAACCAAGTAAGATATTGTACAAAGATAACACTGAAAATGTTTAATTTTAATTGGGTTATCTCCCCTTTTGTAGATAATCGTAGTTAAAGATAAAAATGAAATGTAAATCAGGAATGACTACTATTACAAGAAACAATGGGTTTTGAAATGAACTATTAATACTCAAATCCTATGCACGTTTCTGTACACACTGTCGGTCTTTGCCTTAAAATTTTGTCACCTACTTACAGTACAGCTGACAGCATAATCTGGATGCTGAGCCAGGCTCAGCATTTTCGCTGATGGTCTGCTAATTAACCTCAAGGTAATAAACAGGGCCATAAAATACCTGGTCAGTAGTGTCTTGTTGATTTCAAAGGTGATCTACAGGTAAATATATACAGCTGTTTGTGTTACATAACAGGAAATGGGCATATTTGGATTTCAGTGATTTTGATGTGTAGAAAAAGGACTTTAATACATTTAACTGTACCTTGAAAAATTTTCAATAAAATAATATTTTCAAAATTTAATATTTTGTGATATTAGCATCAGCTAACAATTTAAACAAATAATTGAAATGAAATCATTATTTTGTGTTGGATATATAAGAATTTTTAACTGAAAATATGGCAAAGAAGAGCAAGATTAATTGTGATGCTATTTTAATCAATAGATTAATTAATTAAGATTATATTTAACATTTTAAGAATTTTCTTTCTATGTAATGGGTGTACATAGTCATGTATTTAAGAATTATTATTTTTTCAACTTTGACAAAAATGTCATAGTTCTTTAATTTTATGATACATGTATTTAAAAAAAAATTATTTTATAATTAATTTTATCTGTTTTTGCAGAGGAATAATATATTTAATTTGCTTTATCAATTTAATCAAATAAATGTAATCCAATTTCAAAAATATACTTGTTACTATGTTTCGATTTTTTTTTAATCCATTTTATCCAAGGTAATATTAAGTTCTTTTCTTTTCATAGTTTATTTTGTGACATGTCAGGTTGGTTTTTTTTTTTTGTTATTCAGGACATTTCTTGAACATTTTTTTTTTCACATTTTTATTCTTATTTTCTAAACATTAAAAAAAAAAATGCCAGTTGATTATAAATACATTCTTTTCAATATAAAAAATGACAAATTAAGTATTTTTTGTATATTAACACACAGATATGGTAAACAGAAAATCTCAATCAATGAAGGATTTATGGACACTTGTAATTTGCCACTTATTCAGTCTCATGTCATGTTTAATAAATGTAATTAAAACATATTATTCTCTGATTGTGCACTAAGTTTAATATCCACAGTTTAGTTAGAGTTTACTTTCAAGATTTAAAACATTGATAAGACAAACAAATTGAAGAAAATATGAAGCTTTACAGCAAAAAAAAAGAAAAAAAAGACAACAAACAAATGGTTAAAAAAAGAATAGATACACATCTATTGTATATATGTAAATATTTTCAAATAATTTACTTTTAAATTTTAAAATGCAGATAATAATTGAAATTTTAACAAAACAAATCAATTGAAAAAAAAAGAAATTTTAATTAAATTTTAGAATTATCAAAACATTACTACATTGTAAAATAGAAAATTTATTATGTAAATATTTCCACTAATAAATAAAAAGTCACAAGTGTAGCAAATCACACATACATGCTCAGGTAAATTTTACTAACACCTATTGAATCAGGTACATCTACCTGGAAATCATTATGATCATATTGTTTATTCAATTGCTGACCATCCATACAGGTGAGGGTAATAAAACTGATCATCAGCCCATGATATACGACCCCCAATAAAACCTCAGCATTGAAGGCTGAGCCTTTTAAATGCTCAGCATTTATCAGTGTATGCTGTCAGCTGTAATGTACATTGCCCGAAAGCCAAATTCAGAAAAAAATTCTTTTTATTCAAACAAATTTTTTTCAAAATTTTCACTTGTTCGAATCCAGTTTTGCTTGTCCCTGGCTTTGGGCAAGTGGATTAGCGCAAAGACCACTGTGTTGACACGCTCAGATTAATTACAAGATATTACATTTAAGTACCTATCCTAGGTGTGAACAATACTTTATTTCAAGAAGGTAACACAGTCAACAAAAAACTAACCTTCTCTGAGACCTTTGAAGAATGAAAATACAATTACATTGAAACCTGAGTAAACCGAACCCTGACTAAACCGAACCCTGACTAAACCAAACCCTGAGTAAACCGAAAACCTGCTTAAACCAGACAGACTTTATAGTTCTGTCTATGTAATTTGAACCTGTGTAAACCAAACACCTGTCTAAACTGAACAAATTCTTCAGTTCCAAAGGGGTTTGGTTTAGACAGGTTTTACTGTATATAGATGTCAATAAATGTCAGTAGTTACCTGGTAACTTGCATTCAAACCACACTCCCATGTTTAATGTTGTATACAAAAGTATATTCAATCATGTTCTTGCTGTAATAACAAATATTCAGAATTTTCTCAAATTTTACTCTCTTTAAGGTTGAAGTTAATGCATTTTATAAAATAGTAACTTGTACCTGAATAATGCAAAGTTCTTTTCATAAAATTTGAATTTGGTCTAGGCCCAAATAAATTGCTAGTATATGTATTAATAGTATTTTATCACATATTTATAAGTAATAACATTAATTTTGCCCATACGTAAACACTGAGTGCCACAGCAATATCAGCCCATGGGCAGATATCGGGGCCAAAACTCTGATAACATGATATCAAGTCTCTTTATAAATAGATCAATGCATGACTTTTTCCATATCAAGACTGTTATCATCCCTCAACCAATATCGATCACTCATAACCATATGTTTGGTGTATGTGTGGAAAGTTAATTTTGTTCTTTTTAATTCAATGTTGAAATATGTGATAAATAGATTAATGCATGCCTTTTTCCATATCAAGACTGTTATCATCCCTCGACCGATATTGACCCTCGGGCTAAAGCCCTCTGGCTGATATCGGTCTTTCAGGATGATAACAGTCCTGATATGGAAAAGGGCATGCATTAATCTATAAATAAATACTAAATTATCATTAATATACTTCAATCACAATTGACAAATTTTTGTATTTAATTAAAAATGTGGGTATTTTTTTGTTTTTGTTTTTAAGATTAAGAAGAAGAAATCAAGTTTGTTTTACATGTTTAAAACATTTTGCATACATTGTTGTTTCTGCAGCACTTAGAATCCCTGTTAGTGTCACGACGTACTGTATACAACCTAATTTCGGACCTCTTTGCATCATTATTTGACTAAGTGAGAGAAAAAAAATTGTATTATTTTTAAGCAAAAAGACTGAGGTTAACAGAAGAAGATGAAGTAATAACTATTCCAATTTACGAAGAACAAAAACCCAAATGTGTTCATCCAGCTATAGTGATGGTTGACCCAGAACTTGAAACAGGGAAAAGGCTACCACTGCCCATTGGGGAACATGATGACCCATCATTGGACCTTACAGACGGTCCTGTCATGGTAAAAGTGGAGTCAAGTACTAGACATTTCTACATCGATCATTACAAAAAGGTATTTCAACAATTTGGGATTAGGGTTAGGATAATGGTGTTGAACGCCACTTTCAACAATATTTCAGTTATATCGTGGCGGTCAGTTTTATTGGTAGTGGAAATCAGTATCCGGAGAAAACCACCGACCTGTTGCAAATCACTGTCAGACAAACTTTATCGCATAATATCGAGTTCAAGCAATTTAAATCTTTCTGAAACTCTCTCATTTATACCTACACATATAAATAATCTCATAATATGTTGCTCCATTTAGTACAATATTTAGATGAATGAAATTTTGTTGAACATTATATGATAGCAAAATATTTGATATAACCTGAATTTTTGTGAGGAAGCTTCTACATTACTATGCTGTTGGTCAGTTTTTGGGCAACTCTCTCATTTATACCTACACACTAAAATAGTCCCGGAATCTGTTCCTCCATTCACAATATTTATATGAATGAAATTTTGTTGAACATTATATGATAGCATTATTTGATGGAATATGTACATGTTATTTTTTTTCTTTGGAATATTAAATAGTCCAGCATTCAACATCTTCATTTTTTTAAACAATGTTAGAGTTATCTATCTTTGAACATTTATTTATGCAAATCAATGTATTTTTTTTTTCTGTTTTCAAGTTAAAATCATAGTCAAGACACAATGTCTGTAAAGCTAGAAAATTATTGTTGCAAATTTAAACCCCCTTATATAGCAAAAATTATATAGGGCTTGAATGGATTCCAATCTCTTCATCATTACTTTATATTAACTCTAGCCATATAAACAATTGTATTAATCAGATGACAATCCTTAAATTAGTACAAAATCTATTTTGACAGTAAAATAAAAGTACAGTATTGTTTTTAGAAAGATTTTCATTGTATATTACAGTTCTCATGATGACCACGGGTCCTCCGGCCCAAGACCAGTAAAACTTTGTTCGGACCAGTAAATTTTTGAGTATTTATTTAGGAATATATAAAGAATAAATCCTAGAATTGATTCAGTCCTGTAAATCCAAATTTTCATTTTGAGGACTGATATTATAAACATCGATAAGAGTTGTGCCTCTTTGATTAATAGAATAAATAAGAGCATCTAGGATGTAGAATTATTAAAAAAAAAAAAAAAAAAATCAAATTAAAGTTATTATTTTAATTGTTTATTTTCAGTCATACTCTATGATAAGATTACCCAGAGGAAAAGCTTTAATAGTCAATGTTAATGAGGTAGAGGGAAAACTTCCACGACGAGGAACAGATGCAGACAGAGACAACCTGTATCATCTGTTTTCTCAGTTACATTTTGACGTCACAGTCTTCAATGATTTAGATGGATTAACTGCCAAGGTAAGTAGCAGGAAGGATTTTTTTTCAGTTATTTAACTGATTTCAGCTATTTTCATCTGAAAATTATTTTTCAAAAGTTGCTGGACACAGTGAGAACATGTAAAAAATGACCATTTTGAAAGGAGTTGGTTTCGGCTATTTTTCATTGATTTCAGTTTTTTTCTAACCAGGATCATCCCTCAAAAATGAAAAACAAAAATTGAGTCTATTTGGGAAATTATTTTTATACACCAGGCTTTGTCTATGGTGTTTTACTATCATTGAGAAGTTGATTTGTGACATGAATAGATGCAATTAATACACAGAAATATGGCCTCACATGGTCGATCGTTCGATATGAAATTCTTGTATCTCTATGAAATTCACCCACTGACCATAATATCTGTATTAAACACACACTAGCAGGGCTTTCAATATTTTTCAAGTGTACCAGTACTTCACTATTTACAGGCGGTACTTTTTCTTAAAATTTGAACATTTTGCATGAATATCTTATGCAACACTTTGAAATTAGGAGGTACCGATTACCATTTTAAGTGGGTAAAAGTACCTGGTACCACCTCTTATTGAAAGGCCTGACTAGTATAAACTACAGGACAGACACTTATTTAGGAAAAAATTTCATTTATTACATACATAAACTGTACTGGAAATTAAGTCAACAATCGTCCACAAAGTAAAGCTTAGTTCAGATGAACCTTCTGTTTAAAAATGCTTTATTTTGTTACAAACATTTCGTTATATATACATGTATTAACATGATGCAATGTTATCATACCCTGTAGACAGAAAGCTTTGTTCTGGATTTTTTGATTTTTGGTGTTTTAACGCCACTTTCAGCAATATTTCAGCTATATCGTGGCGACCAGTTTTAGTGGTGGAAGAAGCCGGAGAGAACCACCGACCATGGGCAAGCAACTGGTAACCTTTATCACTTGCAACTGTGAGTCGAGTGCACCCTTTTTTGTAATTTACAAAGCCTGGTGCGAACCCACGCTGTATTGATGATAGGCTTGTATGAGTTGTTAGGTATTCCAACTACCTAACTCATTGATCCATCCGGGCCCTGTTTATTGTCTGAAAGTGTACCATTGATGAAAGTTGTAAATATGAAAACATCAAATTTTGTTCAAGAAATTATTTATCAATAAAATTTATGTTTACATTAAAATAGTCATTCTGTATATGTGTAGCATGTCACACATGTGCAATGAGATAAACATAGAGATAACTGCATCAGCGGTGTAATGGTTAGTGGTAGATCATGGGTTCGAGTCTAGGTCAGGTCAAACAAAAAGACTATAAAATTGGTATTTGTTGCTTCTCCGCTAAGCACACAGCATGAAGAGGAAAGAGCAAATACTGGTTGGCTCGGCATCAGGATAATGTGTCGGAGCGAAGTGACATGCCTACCTGCAGGCTGTTGTTTCAGTGAACTAGCACTATAAAAATAATCCTACCAATCGTGTTGGTATAGGACAAAGCAGACGTCATCATCATTTCATTGAATATACAGTGTAACCTGTCTAATCCGACACACCAAGGGACCAGAGAAATGTGTCGGATTGCACAGGATGTCGGAAAACTCAGGTTTTCTTTTTAGTTAACAGAAATTTGCACAAATTTAACAAGAGAGAAATTGTGTGTTTGATTATGTAGGATGGTTTAAATAATTGGAACTACAATGTAGATGAAAATACATTTAATATATAATTTATACAAAATTAATATATTTAGAACAATTTCATAATCTGATCAGATAATTGTTGGTTGTAGCCATGTCCTTTACAAAGCAAGTGAAAACAGTTATCTGTAAAATTGTAATTATTATATTCTTGGTAAACTTACTTTAACCCTTAATAATGATTCTTTAATCACCTGCCAATCAATAAATTCAAATCATAATTTATTTGTGTACACAAGCCTAGAACAATTTCATAATATATCAGATAATGGTTGTAGACATGTCCTTTACAAAGAAAATGAAAACAGGTAACTGTAAAATTTTAATTATTACATATATATTCTTTGAAGACCTACTTTTAACCCTTACTAATCAGCCTCTAATTGCCGGCCAATCAATTAGTTAAAATCACAATTTGTTAATGGTTTATATTTAATGATACACATGGAAGAATGGTAATTTATTAATGAGCAGATCAAAGGGTCGGATAAGACAGGATTAATTAAGTGTAATTAATAACATTGTGACCGTAAAACAGTGTCGGATGTCGGAAGTGACAGGTGTCGGAATACTCAGGGTTTTTTAACAAAGAATGTTAAAGAAATATTTTGGGACCTGAATTTCTTGTTGGAAGTCAAAGGATGTCGGAAAACTCAGGTGTCGGAACGCACAAGGTTCCACTGTACCTTGTTCTCGACATGATATAGCTGAAAAATTGCTCATTTGATGTTAAACAGCAATCTCACTCACTCATAAACATAGAGATGACCTTGTCCAATATTTATGTCACTTCTTCATATCTGATGACAACTTGAAAATCAATAAAAAAAAAAATTCAAAAAAAGATCAGACAGCTTGATTGGCTCAGTATATTGAGTTGTACATACACACTTTAACTGCTTAATTTTGTAAGTTTTGTAATACTTTATTTCAGGAAATTGCCATCAAGCTACAAGAGTTCAGTGAACTTGAGGATCACAAACATGCTGATGCCTGTGTTGTTTGTATACTGAGTCACGGAGAAGAAGGGTACATTTTTGGCACAGATGGAAGGAAAATATCGCTGGACAGTATTCTTTCTCTTTTTGATAACGGCCATTGTAAGAATCTGATCGGGAAGCCAAAAATTTTCATTGTACAGGCATGCAGGGGAGGTAAGAATAACAGTCAATGTTAATATGTAAATTATATTATGGATGTTGCACAACTAACTGTGACTGGATTCAAACATAATAGATCACAATAATCGACACTGTATTTTCAGACATTTTCTCACATAATAGTACATTTCATTTAAATCTGCAAACATATTACGTTGCCTGCATATCAGAGTCGACCTATAGGGATCACTATCCGTCGTCATATGTGTCATCGTCACACTTTTCAAAGAAACAACTAAGCTTACACATAGCCTTCTACAGGACATGAAGTCATGCACCTGCTATTTTTTTTTTTTTTTTTCACAATCCTTTTCAAGTTTTCTGAGAGACAAATAAGAATTTTCACAACTTCTCAGACAACTCAATGGAAGCCAAACAATTTTTTCCTCAATTTTGATCTTTAATTAATTCTCAAATATTTACAAGCTTCCTCTTCTCACATAGAGAATTTTTTAAGCCTCTTACAAATTTTCCGAAGAATTATCACTTTTAATTATGAGAATTTCGAATGAAGATGGGAACTCCATGTTCAAATAAGATATTTAAACAATTTTTACAGGATTTTCTGTCATAGCTCATTGGTAAGAGTTATTTGAAGAATTACACGACATGGACAAAAATATTCAGTTGGTAGAATAGTGTTTAAGTTCAGGAAATTCCTTATACATGCAGAATTTCTATATTAAATGTTTCTATTTATTGGCAAATTTGTGTATTCTGTATGTAAACCCTGCTGAAAAATGAAGCAAGATTTTGGTTGGGGTTAGGGTTGTAATGTTTATGGCCACTTTAAACAAAATTTCAGTTATATCCAGGTGGTCAGTTTCATTGATGGAGGCAACCAGAGTACCCGGAGAAAACCACCGACCTGCCGCAAGTAACTGACAAACTTTATCATACAGTTGAATCGAGTACACCTCGCCATGAGCGTGATTCAAACTCACAATGTTAATGGTGATAATCACTGATTGCATAGGTAGTTGTGAATCCAACTTCCCTATGATCACCACCATGACTGTCCCTGCAAGTTTTGGTAAAAGAAATATTCTCAAGTAGGGAATTAATAGACATCTGAATTTGTTTGGAAAAATAATGGAAAGTGTTGTATATTTGAAAATATCTGCCCTCAGTAAAACCGTTTCGATGAATGTAATACTATCTGGAACAGGAGTAAAAATCAAAAATATAGAAATTATAATTTTATTGCTGTATTTATTTTCAGGTGCGTTCGACAGTGGTGTTATGTTTGGTGATGAACACGATGGATCCAGTGCTAAACCTTATCAACTACCAACCATGTCAGATATGTTGATTTGTTTTCCTACTCAAGCAGGTACATATTTATATAAATGTTAAGACTATCAGGGATTATTGACTGATATTGAGTCCATCTTCTACGAGTGTGAGATATTATGTATTTTACTGAGTGCGGCACAGCAGAATGAGAGTAAGAAACTTAGAATTTCTCACGCAAGTGATCGGAACACAGCAAGTTACGAAGTACAGAAACATTAAACTGTTGTTATGACAGAGACATTTTCATTGATTTAAATTAACACAAGGAAAAATATTGAATTACATTTATGTTATGTTTTATAAGTATATACTGGTACAGTCAAACCTGCCCATGGGGTCACCTCTATTAAGTCAAACCTGCCCATGGGGTCACCTCTATTAAGTCAAACCTGCCCATGGGGTCACCTCTATTAAGTCAAACCTGCCCATGGGGTCACCTCTATTAAGTCAAACCTGCCCATGGGATCACCTCTATTAAGTCAAATCTGCCCATGGGGTCACCTCTATTAAGTCAAACCTGCCCATGGGGTCACCTCTATTAAGTCAAACCTGCCCATGAGGTCACCTCTATTAAGTCAAACCTGCCCATGGGGTCACCTCTATTAAGTCAAACCTGCCCATGGGGTCACCTCTATTAAGTCAAACCTGCCCATGGGGTCACTTCTATTAAGTCAAACCTGCCCATGGGGTCACCTCTATTAAGTCAAACCTGCCCATGGGGTCACCTCTATTAAGTCAAACCTGCCCATGGGGTCACCTCTATTAAGTCAAACCTGCCTATGGGGTCACCTCTATTAAGTCAAACCTACCCATGGGATCACCTCTATTAAGTCAAACCTGCCCATGGGGTCACCTCTATTAAGTCAAACCTGCCCATGGGGTCACCTCTATTAAACAGTCACCTGTATTTAAAGGTCATCTTTTTCTTGTCCCATAATAGAAAATTTAATATGAATTGAACCTCTTTTAATAGGTCACTTGTCTTAAAGGACCAATTTTTCTTTGTCCCAAATGTGACCTCTTAATACAGGTTTGACTGTACACGTATCTTCTACAAAGAAGGTTATACATGTTCAATTTTTCAGGTTATTATGCCTGGAGAAATAGAGAGAGAGGAAGTTGGTATATAGGAGCTCTGGTTCAAGTGTTCATGAAACATTCCAGCGAAGAAGACATCTGTACCATGTTAAATAGGGTAAGTATACCTTAGCTATGTACATGTACATTCTTATTGCCAAGTGTTCTAAACTGCTGAGATCCTTGTAGGATAAACTTTTGAGGAAGTCATGAGGCCCACTAGTGCATTCTTTTTTTTATTTTGTCCCTAACACAGAGGATGAATCCAGGACCCACTTGGGCAAGCTGAAAGTATCTCTGAAACAAATGGGGTTTAGCTTATTGGTGTTGAAGACTACTTACAACAATATTTCAGTTTTTATCATGTTAGTCAGTTTTATTGTGAAGTTTCTGTCAGTTTCTGAAGTACATAGAGGAAACCACAGACTTGCCACAAGTCACTGACATATAAGTCACCACTACTAGCTACTGGTATTTACTTTGATTTATCTGGTCTAACAAAGCGTTCACAATAAATATGAACTTCATGTTTGATTTTCAGTCAAATCAAAATTGTTACCCTCAGTTTTTTTTACCAAAGATGTAGTCATTAATCTAATTAAGTATTTGATCAATTATTGATAACACCAATCTATTAAATTCAGTGTCAAAATAACATAAGCTATCCTGATGAGGAAACGGTTACACGAATTAACCTTAATTAAAATAATAAGTTACAAAATAAAATAAAAAGACAATTGAGGTAAATATAAGGGATATGGTTATAATGTTTAACACCATTTCATCAACAATATATTAGTTATATCGTGGCAGTCAGTTTTATTGGTGGAGAAAACCTCCAAACTGTCGTAAGTCACTGACAAGCTTTATCACATAATGTTTACACCTTGCCATGAGCTGGATTCGAAGTCACATTAGTTGTGATAAGCACTGATTGCATAGGTAGTTGTAAATCCAACTACCATGTAATCATGACCACAACGACCCCGAGATAAAAATAAGAACTCAATATATATATATATATATATATATATATATAAAAAATAGAGGCGTGTTTACCGCTGTTATAAAGTCTATAATTCAGATTAAGTATTTTACCTTTCCCATTTTTAAATTTGTTTTCACATTTAAATTGCATAATAAGGTGTCAGATTTCATTTATATAAAGAAGAAAGATATGTATTTTATACACTAGTGTAGATAAACAAGAAAGATATGTATTTTATACACTAGTGTAGATAAACAAGAAAGATATGTATTTTATACACTAGTGTAGATAAACAAGAAAGATATGTATTTTATACACTAGTGTAGATAAACAAGAAAGATATGTATTTTATACACTAGTGTAGATAAACAAGAAAGATATTTATTTTATACACTAGTGTAGATAAACAAGAAAGATATGTATTTTATACACTAGTGCAGATAAACAAGAAAGATATGTATTTTATACACTAGTGTAGATAAACAAGAAAGATATGTATTTTATACACTAGTGTAGATAAACAAGAAAGATATGTAGATAAACAAGAAAGATATGTATTTTATACACTAGTGTAGATAAACAAGAAAGATATGTATTTTATACACTAGTGTAGATAAACAAGAAAGATATGTATTTTATACACTAGTGTAGATAAACAAGAAAGATATGTATTTTATACACTAGTGTAGATAAACAAGAAAGATATGTATTTTATACACTAGTGCAGATAAACAAGAAAGATATGTATTTTATACACTAGTGTAGATAAACAAGAAAGATATGTATTTTATACACTAGTGTAGATAAAGAAGAAAGATATGTATTTTATACACTAGTGTAGATAAACAAGAAAGATATGTATTTTATACACTAGTGTAGATAAACAAGAAAGATATGTATTTTATACACTAGTGTAGATAAACAAGAAAGATATGTATTTTATACACTAGTGCAGATAAACAAGAAAGATATGTATTTTATACACTAGTGTAGATAAACAAGAAAGATATGTATTTTATACACTAGTGCAGATTGGTAGTTAAGTATTAAACAAATCAGATTACTCGATTACAAGTTTGACTTATAAAAGGTTATTTTCTATACTTGTTAGGAAACACAATGATTGAAAATGTGATGTTTTAGACATGTGGTTTGGATGGTCATTGGGTGTTCTTCATTCAGAAATATATCTGAAAGACCTCTTTATGAAACATTAATACTGTATAAGTGGTTATTTTCGCTATCTCCGTGAGGACAATGAATTTGTGAAAATAAAAACCTACAGAAATACCATCATTTATAATATTGATTCTTTGGCATGAACACAATCGTGAAATTAAAAACTTTAGTGAATACATTTGACCTTCGTAATAGAGAAATTTAATTCCCACGAATTTTACAGTATTTCACTTGATTATTCTAGAAATTAATTCTTATAAAGATTTAAATGTACTTAAAACTTTTTTGTCATCATTTTCAGGTGAATTCTGCAGTCTCAAGAAAAATATCAAGATGTCCGCAATTAGAAATGGATGCAATGTCACAGATGTCGGAGTACAAAAGTACATTGCGAATGCCACATTTCTTCTTCTTTCCAGGAATCGGAAGTGGATAACAGTAGGGGAGATTGCAGGAAAATCGTAATATTGGAAATAAATAGTCAGAAATCCGACCATCAAAGTGTAAGGAATTTTGAGAAGATCTGAAACTTGATGGTAGATGAAGGGAATATTAAATAATTTATTTCTCTCCTCTGAATTACATAATAAGTATACCTATCTTCTAAATTATACATACATGTACATGTAAGAATCTCACTTATTATTGAATTAACCCCACTACCAAATAAAAAAAAATCTAATTCAGATAAATATAAGGGTTAGGATTAAGGTGTTTTGTGCCACTTTCAACAATATTTCAGTTATGTCATGGAGGTCAGTTTTGTTGGTGCAGGAAACTGGAGTACCCGGAGAAAACCACAGACCTGCCACATGTCACTGACAAACTTTATCACATAATGCAGAATAGGTCATTTTTGAAAACATGGTTAAGCGATAAATATATATCAAAAATACAAAGCAAACAATGCATAATAGATATTAGATAGATTGGCCCAAATTTTCGACAAAAATATATCTTCATTGATCCTTCTAATTTCCTTTTGTGTTGCTTAAACGGTTATATTCGATTGCATTTGAAATTAATTTTACAAGAAAAAATTAGAGCATAATTTTTCTGTGACTTAAAAATTTGCTAAAATTGCTGTATATTAAAAAAAAATATTGAATCAACAATTAATGCAAGTTTAAATATCTTTTATTAAACTTCAAAGACGTTTAAGTTTGCAATTGATTTGTAAATAATTTATTTACGTGACAACGAAAGACGTGTAAAAAGCTCATTTTAAAAGTATTATTTTCTATTAATTGTTATATTTTGCTATATTGTTAAATTGTCAAAAATGAAAAGAAAACATGTATTTTATACCAAAATGTTTTGAAGCTGAAATAATTGACGATGTTTATTTATTACACAACATTAATAGTTGTGCTGTGATCAGATGAGATGCTGACTTCTGTCTAGCTCATTACAGATTCTATTTATACAGTCTTTGCCTTAATGTTTTTCACCTACTTGCCCGAAATCCAAATTTAGAGAGAGAAAAAATATTTATTCAAACAAATTCTCTCTTGTCCGAATCCAATTTTACTTGTTCTGGGCTTCGGGCAAGTGAGTTAGCGCAAAGACTGTTTATATTTTAGTCATACATATATTGTATTACACATAAAGAATATGAACTTTAGAATGTTTTGAATTGTACTTTTTTAGTTACAGTACTTGTATACATCAACCTATTTAAAATCAGATATCTCACTTCCCCCCCTCCTTTACTGATATGTCACAGTGTGGGAGATCTGAAGAAACCCCATTATGGGTCACATGTGTGTGACCTTAAGTCATGAATTTATAAATGATATGATAAATATGTGTTTCAGCCAATCGGATTGCTTGTAGCATGAGAAACAGTTTAGTAGCAATTTCATATTTTTGCAATCACCATTTTCATTGGCTGATACATAGGGTCATTCGCACATAACCCATAATTGTGTTTCCTCAGACCTTCCACGCAGCAGCATATCAGTAAAAGCCTTTATAAAGGGACCAAGTGAGAGATATGATTTCAATAAGATTGTGTATACATATACATAGGTTTTAAATAGTTTATGTTATTTTTGTTACCAGTCAAGTGATGCAGGCTTGTGTGATTCTCTGAGTTAATGATAGTCACATGTTTTTCCATAGTTTTTTGTTAGAAATCCAAGTAGGATTTATATGTACAATATTTTGATACATTTCATGTCATGAATCTGTCGGACATTATTTTTATACTTTTTTTGTTTCTTTTTTTACCTATGTACCAGTATATATACACTATATGATAGATGTGTATTTTCCTGTAGAATTTTTCAGAACTTTTTATAAATTCTAGTTTATTTTAGAAATAACATTCCAAATTGTTTGTACATAAAAATGGTTACCTTTCCAGAAAAATGTAGGGTGTATTGGAATGATGGGAAGATAATCAAGTTGAAATTTCATTGGTGGTTTTTGATCATGTGACCTAAGAGGTCATGTGAGTTATTTTCATCACTTTACGTCTATTGTCTGCAGCAAATTGTTACATTCAAATCTATTCCTCCCAAACCATGGGACCAGTTGAAGCAAAATTTGGTAGGGATATTCAGATGTATTATGTATGGTCCTGTACAAAATGTATGTCTTTTTGTTCTAATCGGAAATCCACCACAGAAACAAGAGACCCAAACATGCCAAAATGGTTGGTATTGTATATAGAGCATTTATTTTTCAACCAAATATGATGATTTGTTTTTTGTGGGTTTTTTTTTTGTCTTTTTGGGTGTTTCTTATAAAATTCTCTTTATGTAGAATGACAATAAATTTTGTTAAGCTCTTATAATTAAGATTTAATGGAGTAAAAATGGAGCCCAAAATGTTTTAACATGATTGCAGTAAAACTTTTGCAATTTTTTTTTTTTATGTCCAAATTTGATAAAAAAAAATTTTTAGAATCCATATGAAATTTCCTGCATTCGTTTTTCAAACAGATTTGACCTGAACTATTATGGTTTCTGAGATGAAAAAGGTTCATAGGGAGCCAAAACTAAAAGGACCAATGCTAAAAAATCTTATGTTTTACGTAGTTCAACTGATTTGTTGTATCTCTTACTATTTTTGAGATATGATGGTCCCAAAACGTAACTAGGCCTAACATTTTTTTATTTTTAAGTCCACTTTATTGAATGAAAGTTTTAACATAGAACCCTATGTGAAAATTAATATGGGATTATGGTGTTGAATGCCACTTTCAACAATATTTTCTGTTATTTAGTTTCATTGGTGAAAATGATTAAAATATTTTTCACAGAAAGTAAACTTGAATAAACAGGGGGGCCATCATAGTCGTGATCGTACAGTAGTTGGATTTACAACTACCTGTGCAATCAGTGCCTATTACCACTAAAGTTGTTAGTTCGAACCGTGTACTTGATACAACATTATGTGATAAAGTTTGACAATGACTTGCGACAGGTCGGTGGTTTTCTCCGGGTACTCCGGTTTCCTCCACCAATAAAAGTGATCACCACGATATAGTTGAAATATCGTTGAAAATGGCATTAAACACCATAAACCAACCAGCCTGAATAAACAGATGACTGATACAGGCTCGGATGAACCTTTAGTTTTAAGGATGAAAATAGTTTTTGTCATAAAGATATGATGGCAGTAATTATGTTATGTTGTTAATAGTTTTAGTATATTTTATAAGAGAACATAAAAGATTCTATATGTATGTTTGTTTGCTTACCTGTGTTTGTTTGCTTGTTTTTCTAAGATTTAGTTCCGTCCTTATGATGTATCGGGGTATGCCATAGGCTTATAATTGTTTTTATTTACAATTTTTTTAACGTGAAAAACAACTAAGTATTGAATAGGACCAGATTCAAAATGTTATTAAATTACAATAGAATTATTGTGTCAGTACATAATCAGTCCTTACGATGAGCACCGGGTCCTCCGGCCCAATACCAGTAAATTTATGTTCGGACCAGTAAATTTTTCAATTTTTATTTAGATATATATATATATATATATGAATAAATTCAAGAATTTTATTTGGACCAGTAAATTCAAATTTTCATTTTTAGGACTGCTTGATAATTCAGTACATTTTAATATGTTTACTTGTACTAATATTTTAGAGATTTTTGTTGTTAAATTTAATATTGTTATTAAGATTCATAATAATTTATAATGAAAAGAAGTTTTGTGGTTTTGGAACCAGATCTGTATCAACTCTCTAGTTACTTCCCTTGGTGGTTGTGTTCTTTAATGTAGAATAGATAAATAGAATATCATAGTATATAGTACACTATCATAGTATTTGTTGATTTTTTTATAAAAAATAAATAATGTCTGCTAAGATTTATTTATTTGAAAAAATGTTATCAGTGAACGAAATCAAGAAATAGTGTGATAAAAAAATAAGAACAAGATATTTTTTTTTCAACCTTGACTTTGTGGCCATTATTATTTTTGATTTCTGCTGATTCTTAAATGGCTGTGTCGTCGGTAACCCAAGCTCCGATATCCTCCACACATCACCTATGGGTCAACTGAAAGAGAAATGCTTGTAGTCATGAATTATTCAGGAGTGATTTTAAAGCATTTTGATTACCGTAGTCCAGACCTACTGTTTTACAGCCAATCAAATCAGTTTTAAAGAAAAATTAACGGGTCACAATTACCGTGAGTTCTTGAAGGTTAATGTTATTTTGATTCATAAGATAGTGTCTATCGTAATCTGTTTCAATCCCTCTGATAGGAAAATTTGACTGGTGTTATGGAAACTACTGAATACAAATCAGTGATGGAACGAACCCCCACTCAGGCGGGGTGTACTCGATACAACATTATGTTATAAAGTTTTTCAGTGACTTGCGACAGGTCAGTGGTTTTCTCCAGGTACTCTGGTTTCCTCCACCAATAAAACTGACCGCCATGATGCAACTGAAATATTATTGAAAGTGGAGTTAAACGCCATAAGCCTAACCCAAACCTGAAACGATGGTTTTCATATGGATTGACTGACGGGTGATGCGTGGATAGTATTGGAGCATGATCAATTATAGCCTACTGACAATAAGAGCAGAACAATTAAGTATTATTATTCTACATGAAACAAATTGTAAAAAGATTATATATTTTTTTAGTGGACATTAGTTTGAAATATTAGGGGAAACAGTATGTAGAAGATAATATGTGTTCACCACTTGTGTTCAAGATAAATTATAATTTTTTCCACATTTTGTAAATATGTCATTTGCGATATATTTGAATTCTACTTGTTGATGTATATTGTACTAGAAATGAATGGGGTTTATTTTACATATTAATACATAAATCTATATTTGTAAGGATAATACGCAATGAATGCTTTATCATGTCATGTGATTAAATGTGTACCTTCTATTTTATTTTCAGCAAATTTTTTTTTTCTTTAATTCTTATTCTTATTCTTATTTATGCTTCTAGAAACCTATTTTTACTTAGTCATGAAATTTTTGGGGTTTTGTGATTCCTGAACTCATCGTGTCATCTTCCTCCGGACCCTAGTTAGCTCTCCTGACCCCTTGGGCCAGGTGAGCTATTGCCATCATTTTGCCTCCCTTTTCTGTCACCTATCAATATACCTTCTTTCTTTTGACATCTCATCTAAAATCACTGGGCTAATTTTAACCTACTTGACTAGAAGTGTTATTACTTGGCCCTCTTTAAATATTGTGTCTGATCAACAACCTTTAGATAATAGAAATATCCACTCTGAAATTGTAGGCTCAATTTTTACCAAAGGGTACTTAGATAATCCTCAAAACTGTGTCTGAATATCAAATGTTTCAGAAAACCTAAGGGGCAAACAAGAATGTACAATCCATATACATTGGCAACACAAGACATAGGACAAAGACAGATAAAAAAAAAAAAACACAATGCATTGTGGAAGACTCTCAAACCAATTGTTTTCTTTAAATGTTGGAATTCAAGATTTGGTAAAATTCCTGTAAGACTCTTAGTTCTATTATTTGATGCCAATGCTTGGATATTTGTCTCACATTCTTACTGTAGATGGTTCTTCCATCATCATTGGTTGGGTTTCTGGTGCCAAATGAAGGTGGTACATAATATTTCACTAAAATAACATTTGCTCTAGTTGTATTTGGAATGAAAAGCAGATTCACTGTGGTACAAATGGCAATCCAAGCTGCTCTATGGGGTTCAGTCCCCGGATTCCAATGATTAACACAGATTGCAGATGAGAAAATATTGAAAATGGTCTAAACCATTATGATATGTATATTCGAGTTTGCAGAAATTTAGGCCCCAGTTTTTGTGGTTTCAAAGACATGGTCCTAAATTTAAATTATGAAAAGAAAGTTTAAACAGTGATGGTCATCAACAAAACAAAAGAAAGTTTAAACAGTGATGGTCATCAATCCACCAATATCAACAAAATGAAGCACTCGTCTTAACTGAACTCACTAAACACAAAAAGACCATGACACGTGTCATAAGGGGGAAAATATTAAATATCTATATCAGAGATAGGGATGGAAATGCACTTTTATTTTGAATGAAGGAGAATTGTGATGTAAAAATTAAATTTTGTACCAATGGCTGCCCCATGGTATATGGGTTTCAAGTCCTTGGGATACAAATTTAATATATTCTAGGATATAGGAAAAGACTGTCCCATGGTATATGGGGTTCAAGTCCTGGGGGATACAAATTTAACAAATACTAGGGTAGGAAATGGTTCTTTAAACCTTTTTTTTTACCAGGCCTCAAGTTTCAATTTTGTTTGTTTTACACATCATTAGAAGATATGTGACACATATCTTTTTAATTGAAAACCATGAATTTTTCACGACATATATTTGAAAATTAAGTTTATGATTTGTGTTTTTGGTAATTGTAAAGTATGATAATAATTATTTATTATTCATTTGTCCATTATATATAGAATAACGGCAGTTCTGAAGGTCAAGACAGACGATCACTTGTATCGCAGTGAGTCTGATCAGACGAGCTGTTATGTTGGCTGTCGAGATCTGCAAAACTGACACTATTGTTTTTATTGGTAAAGTCATGTGTTTAACATCACACCTCGCTCCCTAAGTTTAAAAAAAAGTAGATTTTAAGTACCATTGCAATTTAAAATCAATTAAGCTTACTTGGCCTGATAAGATTTTTACTGGCCAGGGACAATAGAGCCAATGCTAGTCACAGACTATGAAATGAATCTAAGCTTTTCAGCAGTGTTACAATTTTGATTATATGGTATAATAAAATATTTTATGTTATATATGTTTATATATATTTTTGTCTGTCTGGGGAATATAATTTATTTTAAATTATTTTTTTCTCTCTTTGTTTTAAGACTACCGGATATTTTGCAGGATTCATAATTTGGCACATCATATAAGAATGTCAAAGTTAAACCTTTCATAATAGAAGAGACTTTTTATCATTATTGCAAAAACAAAATATTATTCTGAATTTTCTCTTTCCAAAGTTGTACTTTGATGGATGAATTTTCTTTTCATTTCACCAGTATGATTAATTACATATATTTGCATCAAATATTATTATTAATAAAGAATTTTATAGTAAATGAGTTGTTATATTAAGAGCTGCACAGAAAATAATATACAGTGAAGCGTGTCTAAGCTGAACCTCCTTGGGACCGACTGTTGTGTTTGGTTTATATAGGTAAAACTAGATTTCCTGCTTTGGGACTTTTATTTAATTTCGGTTTATACAGGATTCTGCTTTATTCAGGTTTCAGTTTAGACAGGCTTCACTATATATGGTTTTCATTGTGTTAGCAAATCTGTGCTGCAGTGTACCAACCGTGTGTGTTCGAATTCTCCCCTCACTGTCGTGTCCACTCCCAGGGGCGTAGCTACATTGACGGAAAATGCAAATGCAAGTGCGTACACATCATTTGAACAAACAAATGCTGACTTTCCATTTTAAGTTTTTTTTTTTTTTTTTGCTTTAAAACAAAACTTAAGTCATTTATTTACTTGTTTGTGATTAGGTTTTCATATTTCTTCAATTATCAAAAAAATCCCATATTGACCATGTACAGATAGAACCTCGCCGGTAGTAGCTTAAACACACGGGAGCGTCTTTTATAAGGCAGGATCAGTCGATGTGTACTCGATACAACATTATGTGATGAAGTTTGTCAGGAACTTGGCACAGATCAGTGATTTTCTCCGGGTACTCCAATTTCCTTCACCAATAAAACGGTTGAAAGTGACATTAACCATCATAACCCCCTATTACGCAGTGTCAGGGAGAGGATAGTTTTGTTTCATGATTGCATGAAGGTAAGGTATTTCCGGGATCATCCCGACAGCTCTATACTACTAATAATGTACCAAATATAGTCAATTAATGATTTAACAGTCTGTGTTGCTACTGTAACACATTTTACTTCACAACATAGTTGATTTACACTTGTGCATGTGCTGTTCTGAATTTATATGTGGAAATAGACCTGTCACACAAAGAGACATAACTGACCAATGGCAATAGTCTGTTTCTGACATTTCTATTTTGATCCCCCTATATAGCTTTGTGTCTCCTCGTACATGTATATCGACTACAACACTGTTAGTTTGTTGTCGCCGGGATTATCTCAGCCTTTGTACTTTATACACACAAATTATGATTGTTAATGACTGGTCTACTTGTTAAAAACAAAAGAATATTGAAAGTAACATTTTTTCCATACAACTCTCAGGAACAGAATACTCGTTCCAATGATTAATCTTCAATTTTATCTGGAAAAACACCGATCTATTTTGATGAGATGACGATGGTGATATCTGCTTTTCTCTAGACCAACACATCGAACTGGTGATGTCCGCTTTGCTCTAGACCAACACACAGACCTGGTGATATCCGCTTTGCTCTAGACCAACACACAGCTGGTGATGTCCGCTTTGCTCTAGACCAACACACCGAGCTGGTCATATCCGCTTTGCTCAAGACCGACACACCGAACTGGTGATGGCCGCTTTGCTCTAGACCAACACACAGAGCTGGTGATATCCGCTTTGCTCTAGACCAACACACAGCTGGTGATGTCCGCTTTGCTCTAGACCAACACACAGAGCTGGTGATGTCCGCTTTGCTCAAGACCGACACACCGAACTGGTGATGTCCACTTTGCTCTAGACCAACACACAGAGCTAGTGATATCCGCTTTGCTCTAGACCAACACACAGAGCTGGTGATGTCCGCATTACTCTAGACCAACACACAGCTGGTGATGTCCGCTTTGCTCTATACCAACACACAGCTGGTGATGTCTGCTTTGCTCTAGACCAACACACAGAGCTGGTGATGTCCGCTTTGCTCTAGACCAACACACAGAGCTGGTGATGCCCGCTTTGCTCTAGACCAACACACAGGGATGGTGATGTCCGCTTTGCTTTAGACCAACACACCGAGCTGGTGATGTCCGCTTTGCTCTAGACCAACACACAGGGCTGGTGATGTCCGCTTTGCTCTAGACCAACACCGAACTGGTGATGTCCGCTTTGCTCTAGACCAACACACAGCTGGTGATCTCCGCTTTGCTCTAGACCAACACCGAACTGGTGATGTCCGCTTTGCTCTAGACCAACACAGAGCTGGTGATGTCCGCTTTGCTCTAGACCAACACACCGAGCTGGTGATATCCGCTTTGCTCTAGACCAACACACAGGGATGGTGATGTCCGCTTTGCTCTAGACCAACACACAGAGCTGGTGATGTCCGCTTTGCTCTAGACCAACACACCGAGCTGGTGATATCCGCTTTGCTCTAGACCAACACACAGGGATGGTGATGTCCGCTTTGCTCTAGACCAACACACAGAGCTGGTGATGTCCGCTTTGCTCTAGACCAACACACAGCTGGTGATGTTCGCTTTGCTCTAGATCAACACACAGAGCTGGTGATGTCCGCTTTGCTCTAGACCAACACACAGAGCTGGTGATGTCCACTTTGCTTTAGACCAACACACAGAGCTGGTGATGTCCGCTTTGCTTTAGACCAACACACAGAGCTGGTGATGTCCGCTTTGCTCTATATCAGCATACAGAGCTGGTGATGTCCGCTTTGCTCTAGACCAACACATCGAGCTGGTGATGTCCGCTGTGCTCTAGACCAACACACCGAGCTGGTGATGTCCGCTTTGCTCTAGACCAACACACCGAGCTGGTGATATCCTCTTTGCTCTAGACCAACACACAGAACTGGTGATGTCCGTTTTGCTCTAGACCAACACACAGCTGGTGATCTCCGCTTTGCTCTAGACCAACACACAGAGCTGGTGATGTCCGCTTTGCTCTAGACCAACACACAGAGCTGGTGATATCCGCTTTGCTCTAGACCAACACACCGAGCTGGTGATGTCCGCTTAGCTCTAGACCAACACACAGAGCTGGTGATATCCGCTTTTCTCTGGACCAACACACCGAATTGGTGATGTCCGCCTTGCTCTAGACCAACACACAGAGCTGGTAATGTCCGCTTTCCACTAGACCAACACCCAGAGCTGGTGATGTCCGCTTTGCTCTAGACCAACACACAGAGCTGGTGATATCCACTTTGCTCTAAACCAGCACACAGAGCTGGTGATATCCGCTTTGCCCTAGACCGACATACCGAACTGGTGATGTCCGCTTTGCTCTAGATCAACACACAGCTGGTGGTGTCCACTTTGCTCTAGACCAACACACAGAGCTGGTGCTATCCGCTTTTCTCTAGACCAACACACCGAGCTGGTGATGTCCGCTTTGCTCTAGACCAACACACAGAACAGGTGATGTCCGCTTTGCTCTAGACCAACACACAGAGCAAGTAATATCCGCTTTGCTCTAGACCAACACACAGAGGTGGTGATGTCCGCTTTGCTCTAGACCAATTAACACACCGAGCTGGTGATGTCCGCTTTGCTCTAGACCAACACACAGGGCTGGTGATGTCTGCTTTGCTCTAGACCAACACACAGAGCTAGTGATGTCCGCTTTGCTCTAGACCAACACAGAGCTGGTGATGTCCACTTTGTTCTAGGCCAACACACAGAGCTGGTGATATCCGCTTTGCTCTAGACCAACACACAGAGCTGGTGATATCCGCTTTGCTCTAGACCAACACACAGAGCTGGTGATGTCCGCTTTGCTCTAGACCAACACACAGAGCTGGTGATGTCCGCTTTGCTCTAGGCCAACACAGAGCTGGTGATGTCCGCTTTGCTCTAGACCAACACACATAGTTGGTGATGTCCCCATTGCTCTAGACCAACGCACAGAGCTGGTGATGTCCCCTTTGCTCTAGACCAACACACAGAGCTGGTGATGTTCGCTTTGCTCTAGACCAACACACAGAGCTGGTGATGTCCGCTTTGCTCTAGACCAACACACAGCTGGTGATGTCCGTTTTACTCTAGACCAACACACCGAGCTGGTGATGTCCGCTTTGCTCTAGACCAACACACAGAGCTGGTGATATCCGCTTTGCTCTAGACCAACACACCGAGCTGGTGATATCCGCTTTGCTCTAGACCAACACACAGAACTGGTGATGTCCGTTTTGCTCTAGACCAACACACAGCTGGTGATCTCCGCTTTGCTCTAGACCAACACACAGAGCTGGTGATGTCCGCTTTGCTCTAGACCAACACACAGAGCTGGTGATGTGCGCTTTGCTCTATACCAACATACAGAGCTGGTGATGTCCGCTTTGCTCTAGACCAACACATCGAGCTGGTGATGTCCGCTGTGCTCTATACCAACACACCGAGCTGGTGATGTCCGCTTTGCTCTAGACCAACACACCGAGCTGGTGATGTCCGCTTTGCTCTAGACCAACACACAGAACTGGTGATGTCCGTTTTGCTCTAGACCAACACACAGCTGGTGATGTCCGCTTTACTCTAGACCAACACACAGAGCTGGTGATGTCCGCTTTGCTCTAGACCAACACACAGAGCTGGTGATATCCGCTTTGCTCTAGACCAACACACCGAGCTGGTGATGTCCTCTTAGCTCTAGACCAACACACAGAGCTGGTGATTTCCGCTTAGCTCTAGACCAACACACAGCTGGTGATGTTAGCTTTGCTCTAGACCAACACACAGAGCTGGTGATTTCCGCTTTGCTCTAGACCAACACACAGAGCTGGTGATGTCCGCTTTGCTCTAGACCAACACACAGAGCTGGTGATGTTCGCTTTGCTCTAGACCAACACACCGAGTTGGTGATGTCCGCTTTGCTCTAGACCAATCCACAGAGCTGGTGATATCCGCTTTGCTCTAGACCAACACACCGAACTGGTGATGTCCGCCTTGCTCTAGACCAATACACAGAGCTGGTGATGTCCGCTTTGCTCTAGACCAACACACCGAGCTGGTGATGTCCGCTTTGCTCTAGACCAACACACAGCTGGTGATGTTCGCTTTGCTCTAGATCAACACACAGAGCTGGTGATGTCCGCTTTGCTCTAGACCAACACACAGAGCTGGTGATGTCCACTTTGCTTTAGACCAACACACAGAGCTGGTGATGTCCGCTTTGCTTTAGACCAACACACAGAGCTGGTGATGTCCGCTTTGCTCTATATCAGCATACAGAGCTGGTGATGTCCGCTTTGCTCTAGACCAACACATCGAGCTGGTGATGTCCGCTGTGCTCTAGACCAACACACCGAGCTGGTGATGTCCGCTTTGCTCTAGACCAACACACCGAGCTGGTGATATCCGCTTTGCTCTAGACCAACACACAGAACTGGTGATGTCCGTTTTGCTCTAGACCAACACACAGCTGGTGATCTCCGCTTTGCTCTAGACCAACACACAGAGCTGGTGATGTCCGCTTTGCTCTAGACCAACACACAGAGCTGGTGATATCCGCTTTGCTCTAGACCAACACACCGAGCTGGTGATGTCCGCTTAGCTCTAGACCAACACACAGAGCTGGTGATATCCTCTTTTCTCTGGACCAACACACCGAATTGGTGATGTCCGCCTTGCTCTAGACCAACACACAGAGCTGGTAATGTCCGCTTTCCACTAGACCAACACCCAGAGCTGGTGATGTCCGCTTTGCTCTAGACCAACACACAGAGCTGGTGATATCCACTTTGCTCTAAACCAACACACAGAGCTGGTGATATCCGCTTTGCCCTAGACCGACATACCGAACTGGTGATGTCCGCTTTGCTCTAGACCTACACACAGAGCTGGTGATATCCGCTTTGCTCTAGATCAACACACAGCTGGTGGTGTCCACTTTGCTCTAGACCAACACACAGAGCTGGTGCTATCCGCTTTTCTCTAGACCAACACACCGAGCTGGTGATGTCCGCTTTGCTCTAGACCAACACACAGAACAGGTGATGTCCGCTTTGCTCTAGACCAACACACAGAGCAAGTAATATCCGCTTTGCTCTAGACCAACACACAGAGGTGGTGATGTCCGCTTTGCTCTAGACCAATTAACACACCGAGCTGGTGATGTCCGCTTTGCTCTAGACCAACACACAGGGCTGGTGATGTCTGCTTTGCTCTAGACCAACACACAGAGCTAGTGATGCCCGCTTTGCTCTAGACCAACACAGAGCTGGTGATGTCCACTTTGTTCTAGGCCAACACACAGAGCTGGTGATATCCGCTTTGCTCTAGACCAACACACAGAGCTGGTGATATCCGCTTTGCTCTAGACCAACACACAGAGCTGGTGATGTCCGCTTTGCTCTAGGCCAACACAGAGCTGGTGATGTCCGCTTTGCTCTAGACCAACACACATAGTTGGTGATGTCCCCATTGCTCTAGACCAACGCACAGAGCTGGTGATGTCCCCTTTGCTCTAGACCAACACACAGAGCTGGTGATGTTCGCTTTGCTCTAGACCAACACACAGAGCTGGTGATGTCCGCTTTGCTCTAGACCAACACACAGAGCTGGTGATGTTCGCTTTGCTCTAGACCAACACACCGAGTTGGTGATGTCCGCTTTGCTCTAGACCAATCCACAGAGCTGGTGATATCCGCTTTGCTCTAGACCAACACACCGAACTGGTGATGTCCGCCTTGCTCTAGACCAATACACAGAGCTGGTGATGTCCGCTTTGCTCTAGACCAACACACCGAGCTGGTGATGTCCGCTTTGCTCTAGACCAACACACAGCTGGTGATGTTCGCTTTGCTCTAGATCAACACACAGAGCTGGTGATGTCCGCTTTGCTCTAGACCAACACACAGAGCTGGTGATGTCCACTTTGCTTTAGACCAACACACAGAGCTGGTGATGTCCGCTTTGCTTTAGACCAACACACAGAGCTGGTGATGTCCGCTTTGCTCTATACCAGCATACAGAGCTGGTGATGTCCGCTTTGCTCTAGACCAACACATCGAGCTGGTGATGTCCGCTGTGCTCTAGACCAACACACCGAGCTGGTGATGTCCGCTTTGCTCTAGACCAACACACCGAGCTGGTGATATCCGCTTTGCTCTAGACCAACACACAGCTGGTGATCTCCGCTTTGCTCTAGACCAACACACAGAGCTGGTGATGTCCGCTTTGCTCTAGACCAACACTCAGAGCTGGTGATATCCGCTTTGCTCTAGACCACCACACCGAGCTGGTGATGTCCGCTTTGCTCTAGACCAACACACAGAGCTGGTGATATCCGCTTTGCTCTAGACCAACACACCGAGCTGGTGATGTCCGCTTAGCTCTAGACCAACACACAGAGCTGATGATATCCGCTTTTCTCTGGACCAACACACCGAATTGGTGATGTCCGCCTTGCTCTAGACCAACACACAGAGCTGGTAATGTCCGCTTTCCACTAGACCAACACCCAGAGCTGGTGATGTCCGCTTTGCTCTAGACCAACACACAGAGCTGGTGATGTCCGCTTTGCTTTAGACCAACACACAGAGCTGGTGATGTCCGCTTTGCTCTATACCAGCATACAGAGCTGGTGATGTCCGCTTTGCTCTAGACCAACACATCGAGCTGGTGATGTCCGCTGTGCTCTATACCAACACACCGAGCTGGTGATGTCCGCTTTGCTCTAGACCAACACACCGAGCTGGTGATATCCGCTTTGCTCTAGACCAACACACAGAACTGGTGATGTCCGTTTTGCTCTAGACCAACACACAGCTGGTGATCTCCGCTTTGCTCTAGACCAACACACAGAGCTGGTGATGTCCGCTTTGCTCTAGACCAACACACAGAGCTGGTGATATCCGCTTTGCTCTAGACCAACACACCGAGCTGGTGATGTCCGCTTAGCTCTAGACCAACACACAGAGCTGGTGATATCCGCTTTTCTCTGGACCAACACACCGAATTGGTGATGTCCGCCTTGCTCTAGACCAACACACAGAGCTGGTAATGTCCGCTTTCCACTAGACCAACACCCAGAGCTGGTGATGTCCGCTTTGCTCTAGACCAACACACAGAGCTGGTGATATCCACTTTGCTCTAAACCAACACACAGAGCTGGTGATATCCGCTTTGCCCTAGACCGACATACCGAACTGGTGATGTCCGCTTTGCTCTAGATCAACACACAGCTGGTGGTGTCCACTTTGCTCTAGACCAACACACAGAGCTGGTGCTATCCGCTTTTCTCTAGACCAACACACCGAGCTGGTGATGTCCGCTTTGCTCTAGACCAACACACAGAACAGGTGATGTCCGCTTTGCTCTAGACCAACACACAGAGCAAGTAATATCCGCTTTGCTCTAGACCAACACACAGAGCTAGTGATGTCCGCTTTGCTCTAGACCAACACAGAGCTGGTGATGTCCACTTTGTTCTAGGCCAACACACAGAGCTGGTGATATCCGCTTTGCTCTAGACCAACACACAGAGCTGGTGATATCCGCTTTGCTCTAGACCAACACACAGAGCTGGTGATGTCCGCTTTGCTCTAGGCCAACACAGAGCTGGTGATGTCCGCTTTGCTCTAGACCAACACACATAGTTGGTGATGTCCCCATTGCTCTAGACCAACGCACAGAGCTGGTGATGTCCCCTTTGTTCTAGACCAACACACAGAGCTGGTGATGTCCGCTTTGCTCTAGACCAACACACAGAGCTGGTGATGTCCTCTTTGCTCTAGACCAACACACAGAGCTGATAATATCCGCTTTACTCTGGATCAACACACCGAACTGGTGATGTCCACCTTGCTCTAGACCAACACACAGAGCTGGTGATGTCCGCTTTACTCTAGACCAACACACAGAGCTGGTGATATCCACTTTGCTCTAAACCAACACACAGAGCTGGTGATATCCGCTTTGCTCTAGACCGACACACCGAACTGGTAATATCCGCTTTGATCTAGACCAATACACAGAGCTGGTGATATCCGCTTTGCTCTAGATCAACACACAGCTGGTGGTGTCCACTTTGCTCTAAGCCAACACACAGAGCTGGTGCTATCCGCTTTTCTCTAGACCAACACACCGAGCTGGTGATGTCCGCTTTGCTCTGGTCCAACACACCGAACTGGTGATGTCCGCCTTGCTCTAGACCAACACACAGAGCTGGTGATATCCGCTTTGCTCTAGATCAGCACACCGAGCTGGTGATGTCCGCTTTCCACTAGACCAACACACAGAGCTGGTGATGTCGCTTTGCTCTAGACCTACACACAGAGCTGGTGATATCCACTTTGCTCTAAGCCAACACACAGAGCTGGTGATATTCTCTTTGCTCTAGACCAACACACCGAACTGGTGATGTCCCCTTTGAACTAGACCAACACACAGAGCTGGTGATATCCGCTTTGTTCTAGATCAACACACAGCTGGTGGTGTCCACTTTGCTCTAGACCAACACACAGAGCTGGTGATGTCCGCTTTGCTCTAGACCAACACAGAGCTGGTGATGTCCCCTTTGCTCTAGACCAACACACAGAGCTGATGATGTCCGCTTTGCTCTAGGCCAACACACAGAGCTGGTGATGTGCGCTTTGCTCTAGACCAAAACACAGAGCTGGTGATATCCGCTTTGCTCTAGACCAACACACAGAGCTGATGATGTCCGCTTTGCTCTAGACCAACACACAGAGCTGGTGATGTCCGCTTTGCTCTAGGCCAACACACCGAGCTGGTGATATCCGCTTTGCTCTAGACCAACACACCGAGCTGGTGATGCCCGCTTTGCTCTAGACCAACACACAGAGCTGATGATGCCCGCTTTGCTCTAGACCAACACACAGAGCTGATGATGTCCGCTTTGCTCTAGACCAACACACAGAGCTGGTGATGTCCGCTTTGCTCTAGACCAACACACCGAGCTGGTGATATCCGCTTTGCTCTAGACCAACACACCGAGCTGGTGATGCCCGCTTTGCTCTAGACCAACACACAGAGCTGATGATGTCCGCTTTGCTCTAGACCAACACACAGAGCTGGTGATATCCGCTTTGCTCTAGAACAACACACAGAGCTGGTGATGTCCGCTTTGCTCTAAACCAACACACAGAGCTGATGATGTCCGCTTTGCTCTAGACCAACACACAGAGCTGGTGATGTCCGCTTTGTTCTAGACCAACACACAGAGCTGGTGATGTCCTCTTTGCTCTAGACCAACACACAGAGCTGATGATGTCCGCTTTGCTCTAGACCAACATATCGAGCTGGATTTTTTAAATTCTAGTTCACTGAAAAAACATTCCGCAGGTAAACATGTCGCTCCACTCGGACAATATTTTTCTGATTCAATGTAACTAGTCTATGTTTTTACAATTAGCACTGCATGCTAAGGGTAAGCAACAAATACCAATTTTACAGTCTTTGGTTTGAACCGACAGTTGATCGCGGACCCACGATCTATCGCACTAGAGGCGCGCACGCAAATCATCATACCAACGATGCGACTGTTTATAGTTGGAAATCTTTGTTACAATACATGAAACCAATCAGACCAATCTTTGAAATAGGAAGAAATGGCAGATTTGATTGATATTTTAAACTATTTTTATGAAGGGCATTGCCTAGCCTGGCAGTGCCGGATTTACCATTGTGTTTAGGTGTACTTAAGCACAGGACCCCGTTGGTCAGGGGGGCCCATATTCCAGTCAAAAAAACTTTTTTACGATGGATTTTTGCTTATGTGGTGCAATTTTGAATTATAAATTTCCTGAGCATATATGCCTGACTGCCTGTGTAGGTCTGTCGGGTCTACTTCCTTCGGGATCAAGAGTAAGGGGTTTCATAACTTAGCTAGTACAGGGCCTGATTTGTCCTAAATCCGACACTGTGTCTAGGTAAATAGCATCGAAACCTTTATTGGTAAGCGAAAGGTGAACGCGTTTGTTACTAATTTCCCAAACGCGAGTTGTCCACAGAATTCAGTTTCGAAGGCGATGGTGAATATATTCATTTGATATATTAGAATTCCAACTTTGGAAGGTTCCTGGAAGACTCAGACCTACCTGATGCGTGTAGAGATTCGTCTCACATTCATCTACTGTAGGTGGTTCTTTTATAATTATTGATATGGTTTCTGTTGTTAAATGAAGAGTCGACATGAAGTATAGTTTACTAATTATAAGACAGTAGTTCCTCTAGTTGCATTTGGAACGGGGTATGGTGGTTGGATTTACAACTACATCCGCAATCAGTGCCTATCACCACTAACGTTGTGAGTTCGAACCCCGCTCATGGCGAGGTGTACTCGATACAACATTATGTGATAAAGTTTGTCAGTGACTTGCGACAGGTCGGTGGTTTTCACCGGGTTCTCCGGTTTCCTCCACCAATAAAACTGACCGCCACGATATAGCTGAAATATTATTGAAAGTGGCGTTAAGCACCAAACCTTAACCTAACATAACCTTACGAACATGATTGTTTGAAGTTTCTCTATTGATATAGCCAATATTAAACTTGGGGCTGTCAAGCCACGGACCCCATAATCCCCGGTGCTTCAAGCCACGGACCCCATAATCCCCGGTGCTTCAAGCCACGGACCCCATAATCCCCGGTACTTCAAGCCACGGACCCCATAATCCTCGGTGCTTCAAGCCACGGACCCCATAATCCCCGGTGCTTCAAGCCACGGACACCATAATCCTCGGTGCTTCAAGCCACGGACCCCATAATCCCCGGTGCTTCAAGCCACGGACCCCATAATCCTCGGTGCTTCAAGCCACGGACCCCATAATCCCCGGTGCTTCAAGCCACGGACCCCATAATCCCCGGTGCTTCAAGCCACGGACCCCATAATCCTCGGTGCTTCAAGCCACGGACCCCAGAATCCCCGGTGCTTCAAGCCACGGACCCCATAATCCCCAGTGCTTCAAGCCACGGACCCCATAATCCCCGGTGCTTCAGGCCACGGACCCCATAATCCCCGGTGCTTCAAGCCACGGATCCTATAATCCCCAGTGCTTTAATTGTGTGCAACATTGAATCTTTATTTCAAAAGGATACTTCTTGAGAATACTGATTTTAGATTAATTTCTTTCTGTTGGAGCGTACGTATGTAAAACTTTTGAAACCAATGGTTTGGACCCTCTAGATCCTCAGATTTTCATTTGTATAAGCAAGCTTAAATATGTGTATCAAATTGACAATTGAGGACAATGTTAACTGCACTTCCTGTACTGGTTCTTACGACATGCAATCTTTTGTTTTAATTTTCCCAATTTCAGTTTATGCGAAACGTTGAACACCAAGGTCGAATTCTCTAGACCACGGGACCTCCGTTGTACAAATCTACATCTACAAATCACAATCTTGCAGCAAAACACATATTAATATTGTAGAATTTACATTTCTTGTTCTTAAATATTTATTTAATCTCCCCCACTTGTATGCCCAAAATATGCCCCCTTTTTTACGTAAGGAAGATTACCTTCATTTGTACAAATCTGAATCTCCCCTTCCTAACGATCATGCCATGATATAGCTGAAATACTGCTGAAAGTGGCGTTAAACACCATAACACATAACCTCTAACGATCACTCAGTAAACACAAGGATCACAATTAACAAACTTGAACTTTTTATTTATTTTAATTTGTTTTTGCTTTATTTGTTTTTTTGGGGGGTGGGGGTGGGGGTAAAAAAATATCTTGTAAATTTTATAAGTATATTTTGTCATCAGACAATTTTCTTAGTTATTCATGATTAATACCTTTATCTATTATTAACATTACAGTACATCATAATAACTGTACATAAATCATAAGTATTTTCAATATCAATAATGAAGCAGGCATACTGTAGTTTTTAAGAGCATTAAAATGAAGGAAAATGAAATACCAATATTAATTAAATAAGCTATGAATCGACACTTTGACGTCAGTGTTGTCATGACAACCAATCTGTTGTCAGCACTTATTGAGATTTCGCGCCGATAATTTTACTGGGTAAATATTCTTTTCATGTAACTAGTTTGAAAACGATTCCGTTTCTTTTGTGATTTCAAATTTCTTGTGGTAATAATAGTCCGTTTTCGCTAGATGCTTAAAATAGCAGAAATTGCTATATTCAGTCTGAAAATCGAAACAAATCGATCCTTTGTCTGAACTATAACATTTTCTTTCTGGAACAGTAATTAAGAATTGTAATATTCTTCTAGGATTTCACTTACAATGGACTATACATTTGTTGCTCTTAGGTGAACATCACATTTGATTCATGACGTCGACAAATTGAGACTAATTAATTAAATAACACGGGCAAAAGAAATTGTCAGACGTGGATCCTGGTTTTAGTGTAAGGGATTTAATTTATGTTTGTGTTTCTTGTGTGTATGTTGGGGGAGGGGGTGAAAAAGGGGGTTAATATCACTTCTAAATATGGTTAGGGTTATGGTGTTTAACGCCACTTCTAATAATATTTCAGTTATATCGCTGCGTTCAGATTTATTGATGGAGGAAACTGTAATACCCAGAGAAAACTAGAGATCTGTCGCAAGTCAATGACAAACTTGAATATATAATGTTGTATTCATCTAATAAAAACCTAGATTTGCTGTTGAATAAACCTGATCATGTATACCACAGTCGTATGAATTTTAGTTATAAATAGAAAAAAAAAGTGAAAATTTAGATGTTGGGGTAATATAATATATATTATCCCAACATCTAATTTTTGTTCTCTATTTATGACTAAAATTCATACGATTGTGTGAATACACCGAGTTTTACCGAGTACACTTTGACTCTGTGAGGAGGTGTCAACAGTTAATTACATATTACTACATCGATCTAACAGAGATTATCTTAACAGTTTAATAAGTAGAGCAATTTTCCAGGATATCATGTTACATTTTGACGAGATACTAATGATGTCTTCTCGATATTAGACGAACGCGCCGTGCCCGATTTTTAAACTGCCAAGCTCAGTCGCCCCATTCAAATATATATTAACATATCCGAGCTCACATGTCTTTGTTCTTTCCTGCAAAATGAAATTTATATCGTGGTGGTCAGTTTTATAGGTGAAGGAAAACGCAGTTCCCGGAGAAAGCCACCGACCTACCGCAAGTCGCTGCCAACTTTATTACATAATGTTGTATCCAGTACACCTCGCCTGAGCGGGATTCGAACTCAACGTTAGTGGTGATAGGCACTGATTTGCATAGGTAGTTGTAATTCCAACTATCATACGATTACAACCACTGCGACCTCTTGGTAAATACATGTAGTTTGATAAATAGTTCATCTATTGGAGGCGGACATGATGATCTTAGTCTATTAAAACCTCATATTTCGGGAAACCTCTCTTCATTTCAGTGAAATGTGAACAAGATAGCCATATCAATATTTTGAAAATAAAAAAAGGAAATTTGAGAACAATCAAGTGATGTTTGTCCATTATTCTATAAATAATTAACATTTTAGTACAATAGCAAAAAGCCTGAATTAGAATGTAGATAATTGGCCAAGTTTCTGATTGATATCTATATCATGTAGCATAGCCTATGTATGGGTTTGTATACAACTAGCAAGAAAATCAACAACATTGTACATTGTACAGATTTGACAATCTGAAGAAAGAAATTCCACCAGAAAGCTGACCAATAATATTAGGATCATAAGGTTTGCAGTTTCCCCAACATGTGTAGGATCTGTGGATCTCTTAATAAACCATCTGGCAGCAATACTACAATCATATGAAGTTTCCAATGTAAGTAACCTGGATGAAGAGCATAATACTGGACACACTTTTGAAAGGAGACCAAATAATTAAGTCAAGTTTGATTTACTTGGGCTAAATGGTTCCAGAGAAGATTTATAAATGTATCATTTATTTTGTGAAAATAAAGCACAATGTGTAATCTGTTAAAATCAGCAAAAATTTCATATTGTATAGAAAATTCCAGAATATCTCATGACCATGTAGCTACTGTTCAAAATTCAGCAGATTCTACCTTAAAATATAAAGGTTTTTGCCATTTAATTTAAGTGACAACAGCTACTAGGATGGAGAGCAGGGCTGATAAAGACACAATATTGATAGACTATTCCAGCAAGGTTAATTAAATTTAGCTTTGTGGTTTCAGATTACCAAATAATTTTTGGTAAAAATAAAATCTGCATGTATTGCAAAATGTTGCTTCATTGGTTCTACAAGTTTGTTTTACCCCTATGTGCTATTTATACTATCTGTGGCCAAGTATTGGTTGGTTGACAGGGTCACCAACACAATTTTGAAAACCAATCAGGATGATGATTCAGCCCAACCTTGGTTGAAATTGGCTCGGTGCTGTCATAGTTTTTTTTAAGTGTATGTGGGCAAGACTTGACACCAAATGAAGGCAATAGTCCTCATGATGATGCATCAGATAAGCATTTTTAGTGCCAGTGCCATGTCATACAGGGATTATTCTGGCAAGAAAATGAAACAATTGAAAAATAGCTGAAACCATCTACACTTCCCTTTCAAAACCTCCACTTTTTCTCTTGTTCCGACAACTCCTGCAACATTCAGAATTTAATTTTCTGAGGAAAATAGCTGAAATCTGTTAAATAACTGAAAATAATCATCCCTGGTCACAATGATACCTCTGTTGCCATACTAAATGTGCTAATTAATGGCGTTGTATGAAAATCTGACTATCATATGCATACCATTGATCGTTAGAAATGTGAACCGATACTGGGTGTTGCAAAGATTTTAGTGGTTGGCTCTGAAACTTTACCTATGAAACCCTGTGCTCATCACCCCTCATTTTTCAAGTTTGATTCCCATCTGTGGCAAGAAGTGTTTGCTTCAACTGTGTGATAAAAGTTTGATAGTGACATGGAGCTGGCATTTTCTTGTGATGGACAGACAGCTACCAATAATGTCTGCACTAGATAGACAATGTATATTGTAGTAGTAAGAAGTAAATGAGTGAGCGAGTGAGTGATTGTTGTTTAATGCCAACAAGCAATTTTTCGGCTATATCACGAAAGTTAATTTTCAATGAGATGATGAGGTCCGCTTTGTACTAGACCAACACCCTTTATTGGATTCTTTATAGTGCTATTTCACTGAAACATAGGTCAGTGGATAACCATGTCGCCCCACTCTGACACATTATTCTGATTCTGAGCCAACCAGTCTTTGCTCTTTCTCCTTAATGCTGTGTACTTTAGCGAAGAAGCAACAAATACCAATGAGGAGTCTTTGGTTGGTCCCAAGTGGGGCTCGAACCCACAATACTCTGCACTCGAGGCGAGCAGGTTAACCATTACACTATAAATGTGGTTCAAGAATGAAATGACATTAATGACAAAAAGCTTTATTTGACAAATGAAAAGTACAAATACACATACTAGACAGTTTCAACAATATTAATGTGTTAAGACTAGCTTTATTTTAGCCCCAGAGGTTGCCATGGTAATAGACGGCAAACAAAATATTGTCATACTAATAAGACACTTATAAAGGGTATTTCATATTAAATTGATCAATTTTTTTAATATAGTTTTTAAATGTAGAACAATACAGTATCTCTCTCAACATAAGTGTAAATATTACTAAGACTTTTACTTGAGGATTAGTATTAACTGATTTTTGTTTTCTCCAGAGTAGCTTGTGTTTAAATCTTAACTGCCTGATGATAAACTAAAATGAAGGGGCAAAAAACTACAAAAATTGTATCTGCCGTTATCTATTTAACAAACATACATAGACCCAAGTCTCTAGCTGAATTAAAGTAGAATTGGTTTACCTTTTGTATTATGTTGATGTTTCAAATGATAAAATTATCCATTAGATGTTTCAACAGTTATATTTTAAATGTTGTGGAACTTCGTATATATGAAAGAAATACAATGCTTTTTTTGTTTTTGTGGCAAGTCCCCAAATAATGTAAAATAAAATTTCTAACACTATGATTTAAATTAATAAAAAAACACAAGCAAAATAAATGTAAAATTTGAAATTATTACAGTGTTGTTTTCTGCGTGGAGTGGAAGTTCCTTGATTGTATTGCACCCTTGTTTTAAACAACATGTATCTTGCCAACTAAAAATTGTACCATATACTGCACATGTATTTTGCTATTGTTCAGGGTTTTATACTGATCTTACATTATAATTGATTGATTGGTATTTAATGCCAACTTTAGCAATATTTCAGCTATATTGTGGCGATACATTATGTACACAGAAGCAATATTGAATATGAAATAAAGTGCATATTATTTTTTTCCTTAAATTACCCAACAAGAGGTGTACATGTATAGTGTAATCATAATGTTAGATTTGACCTTGCACTTGTTCAGTGACTTAATTGAGCATGGGGGTCTCTATGAAATGATACTTTTATTTTTACGAACTACATATATGCATGTGTGCTCGTACAAACTAAGGGGTGGGTGAAAATAATTAATCGGCCATTAAAACATGATTTAAAGATATAAGTATACATATATATAATATCTACATACACACAGAATATATTAAACTGGACATGCTGTTAAGAAATGAAAACAGCTATCCAAACTTACATTCAACTCTCATACATTTAAATATTTAGGGAAATGTACCACTGAGAATGGCAGTCCCATTTCCAGCCCCCTATTTAGTATCTTGTGGATCATCTAAAATGCATTCCAAGTTTCACAATTCCCAGCCCCCCCAATATGTAAATTAATTTTTTTTTAAACAAAATTGTAAATATTTACCCTCTTCATCATTCAATAATTAATATTTGATTTTAAGATCTCTTAACCACATGAATACATAACAACAGACAACTTTTTTAAGCACTAAAAAAATGTCTTGCCACGCCCATTTTCAATTTTTGAAGAAAACTTTTTCAGTGCTCATATAGACTAAAAATTGATTGAAAGAAAAACATGAAGTACATCATAGTTGATATCAAACAAACAAAATCATAATACATACAATTACATTCCAATTAAAACTTAAATATATAATATTAATATCATTGCACTAGTTCCAGGGAAAAACATTTTGCACTGCTTGCGTGCAAAAATTTGCACACTATGACATACATGATTAAAATCATCAAATAAGGTTAATTATCAAAGTACAATCAATTTACAAATGTTTCTAATCATATTTTTTTTTTGAAAAAAAAAAAAGGGGGGAGGGGTTATGACATCTTAATTTGTATAAAAGAAATTATTTGTTATCAACATTGTGCTATGTTTTCTTTACAAATTGTACATGATCTATAAGATATTGTGCTAAATTTTCTTTACAAATTAAGCATGATCTTCAAAAAAAATAAATGTCTAAACTTTTTTCGAGATTCAATGAAAAAGAACGCATACCTCTATAGACGTGTCAATAACCAGTATAAGAACTGATCCAGTCACTTCTACAGCGGTGTACATAGGTCTTGGTGTGCAAGCTAAAAAAAAAACAGGCACTAACTACACAGAGTTGGAACAAAATAATTATGGTTAAGCACTTTCAGGAAAATAACTAAAATGACAATTGGTGCTACATTTTACAAAACACAGCCAATTTTTCCAGTAATTTTGTTCTAAGTGCACAATTTTCAAAATAGGAAACACATATAAACCAAGCATATCCTATCACATCCATACTTTAAAATATTCCAAAGATCTTTCTTTGTCAACATGTTAAAATGCAATGAAACAGTAAATGGTCATCTTCTTCTTTCCCAATAACACTAGATGCACAAACATATAATGTTTCCTTCTCATCCAATGTAAAAAAAATGTTCCATCCATTTCATTGGTCGGTATCATATTATAAAGCAAACGTATGATAACACCAAACAGAATTCCATCGACTACACTCCTCCCCCCTAAACATATTACAAGTGGTTTGATCAAGATCTGCTTCTAGTCCTAAAATCACAACAGATCCAGTGGATTTTTGTCTTTATAATTATAGTCAGGATTATAAAATAAAGTGGGCTACAATGTGTACCCACTTCAATTCCAGATCTTAAGAAAACTGTCCCATGATCCCGTTGCTACTGCCATTCCATCTTCGGTTACTCCTAGACAACTGACACGATTGTCATGACCTGCTAATACACCTAAAATTAGAGAAAAATCACTTGTTAAGATTAATTATTTCATATTTCAACATAAACATTAAACCAAAATGTCAGTCTTCACACTATCCCACTTGCCCGAAGCCGGGTACAAGTAAAACTGGATTCGAACAAGTGAAAATTATAAAACAATGTTTGAATAAATAGAAACTTTTTCTAAATTTGGTTTTCGGGCAAGTAGGTAAAAAAACTCGGAAGAACTGCTTTAGATACCTAAAATTTATGTCTCCCCTTAATGCGGCCATCTGTACAACAATAAGTTACACATTATGAGTTGAATGATACTATTTAAACAACAATTATTTGACCTTGAGGTCAAAGGTCAAGGCCTCACAAAGGTCATTACAGTACGCGGCACACCACCTTATGGTCATGCATCCACATACCAAATATCATTGACCTATCTCGAAAGACAAATATGTTATGGTCCGGACAAGAAAAAACTATTTAAAAAACAATTATTTGACCTCAAGGTCAAAGATCATGGTCTCACGAAGGTCATTATGGTACGCGACACACCGCCTTATGGTCATGCACCCACATACCAAATATAATTGACCTATCTGGAAAGGCAAAAAAGTTATGGTCTGGACAAGCTTCGCTGAGAAGAAGCAGAAGAAGCGGAAGAAAAAATCAGACTAAAACAATGTCTCCCTTCGTTTGAAGGGGAGACATAATTAAAATGTTATTACCTCCCCCCTCCCTTCTTAGCTATCCAGATTACCCTTTCAAAACACAAAACTTGACTTAAATATATAAATGTTCAAGTTCCAACACGTTCAAGGTAAAAAAAAAAAATCGCTTTTATTGAACAAATTATTTGCTTCTTACATATGTCTTGAAAAATGAAGGAATAAATCTTCCTCTAAATGTTCTGTCCTCATGATGAACACCGGTCCTCCGACCCAAGACCGGTAAAACTTTATTCGGACCAATAAACTCAAATTTTCATTTCAAGGACGATATTATGCTGGTCAAGGACAAAAAAACCAACAACATTTAAATCAGAATTCCATTAAGACATGTGAGTAGATCTTTAATCTTGGCTTAATACTTGTAGCCATCTAAGATTTCTAATCACCACACAACCACAAACTTGTGGAAATAAATTTCAAGGATTATACACAGCATCATTTCAATTAATTATTTTTTTCTAGGAACAATTTGTTTAACAAATTATGCTTTATTATGGCAGATATCTTGTATTTGAAATCTGTGATGCCCCAGCTTCCAGCTAATATGAAACAAAAGAATAAGTCTAACCCAGTTTTCAAAGTAGTGATATCAATATAATCAAGCACCGTTCAAAAGTACAAGATCAGGAAATCCACACCTTCGTCATGCAAGATTTCTTACTCTTGCATTGAGTGACTGAGATTTCCTGATCTTTAACCTTTACTGGTATAGATTCTATATATCTCAGTCATCTATATACTAACCTGCTCTCTCCTGTTTAAGTACATCCCAAACATTACAGTTGAAATCATCATATCCACCCAGTAAGAGACGTCCAGACTTGGAAAAGGCAACTGATGTTATACCACATATAATGTTGTCGTGAGAATACATTCCTATCTCTTGGTCAGCACGGATATCAAACAGACGGCATGTTGCATCATCTGAGCCAGTAGCAAAGGCATAACCATTTGGAAAGTACTGAAAGTAAACAAAACACTTGATGATTTCTTATTATTATTGTAATAAACAGGACTACAAACTGTATCATATTAAGAATCCCCCCTGTTCAATGTCGCAATGATATCATACAGAAGATGAACTAAATTCCATCAAAAGATAAGACTCGGATAGAGGTCTGGGCTGTCAGATACCAATTTGAAAAGGAACAAACTAACAACCATTCCTGCAAGCTTTGGTTTAATGTGGCCGTTTGCATGTAAATAAGATTTTCAAATTATTCATGGCTAAAATCAGCTTAATTTGCATATGGGGGGGGGGAGCATCTGATACAATATGACAGTGTGTACCCCAATGATGAGTCAGGTCGAGTTTGCTTTGAATTGGTGGAGAACTTCAATTCAATTTGCCCTAAAATCAGCCCACTGCAAGTATCTATGTAAAATGCACTAGATTTTACAGAGATTACTTACTTTACAAGGAGGGGGAGTGCATTACTATAAAGCAAAATGTATTTCACTCTTTTTTTTCAGACCAGAGAATCATGTCAGTCATTTTTATGTGTTTATTGAATGTTATCATGTAAAGTTGTCAACTGTTTTTCGTACTTTGTATTGTTTGGACATTACTCCACAAAATCATTTACTGCAAATTAATGACGATATCAGACTGCAATGCGCAATTATGCTTTGTAAAATAATGTTTACCGTTCTTACAAAAATAAATCCAAGATGCCAAGTGTGACTGACCGTACATAAAATAATCAATAGTGGTTGCTGATAAGAATCAGTGTAAAGGAGTTTTAATTACCAAAGGGATAATTAGACTGTCAAGACTGTATTTATATTATACAATTAATGACTCTTTGTGAGGTCAATAGCAGGAAATGTGGACCCAAGGCCTGTGACTAGAGGTAAACTGACCTGACCGAGACCAACGGCTGAGGTCAGGTAACCGTGAGTCACAGGTCAAGGGTTACAAAGAGTAATTAATTGTTTTATTATAATATAAGTATAACTCTTTTCTCTTAATGCTGCAAGTTTATTGGAGAACCATCAAATACCATTTTCAAATACTCTTGATAGAATTTGGACTGAATCCATGATCACGATCTGAAAATGACAAATCATACTTTTTGAAATTCAAGCAATGAAAGCAGCCATTTTGTTTTTGGGTGGAATCAATATTGCCACGTTATATCTATCACATGATCAATAATGACTCAATCACAGATCATACTGTCAAAAGTAATAGCAGGTCACATGATCCAAAATACAAAATTCAGCAAAACGGAAAATAAGAGTGACCTCTTGCTATTATATGACCACACATTTGATGTCTTATAAAAATAAATAAAGGGGCAGGAATGTTCTGTAAATTAAAATTGCTGACACCCGTCTTTCATAGTGACAGAGAATTACATGGCACAACCCAACATGTAATCAAATACAAAAGAAGGAAAAAATATTCGAAAGAAAACAATATTAAATACATATTTTGGAATATAATCAATAGAATACACCAGAGTCGTTCGAGTTTCGTCTGACTGGTGATATTTACCATTGATTTTTATCTCGTCTTGTGTCAACGTCTAATCAATGACTACATCTTCCCACTTGAGTAATTTAAACAATAATTAATTGGCAAAATGCAGCATTGATTCTGCCATGTTTGTATGTTTCTGTTCTACCATTATACAATCTTGTCTAGTCACAAACATTTAGTGATTTACCATTACATTACTACACAGTAAATCAACAATATGTCTGACCCTACATCTTTTGATTATATTTTACATGAACGTGCAGACAGTTATATCTTTATTTTGATTGATTGATTGATTGGTGGTTAATGCCAACTTTAGGCCAAAAAAAATAATATGTGTGTTTACGGTCACCCGACCGACCCTAATTTTTGCTAGCGACCCTATGAATTTTTACACAGAATTCGGATAACCATTTTTGTTGTTTAACCAGCAGCAATGTTTTATTTATTCAACTGCTAGCTTTTTGTCGAAATTGAGAGCAAAGAAGGTAGAAAAACTGCATAATGACCGACCCTAGATTTTTTTGACATGTGACAGTAAACACACATATAATTTTCTTTGGCCTTAGCAGTATTTCACTTATATCATGGCATGAAATTTGTTATTTTTGAAGATACAGAAAAAGTTTGTGTATGAATATTGACCTGCAGATTCCAAAGCTATTAAAATATTACTCTCATTCTTACTGACATATTTGCAACTGTATATCCACTTAATTTACAGGTAAAAAGCAACAGGTATTTTTCATTTCAGTTTGTGGATATAACTGTTGATATATATGTACAATGAAACCTGTCTAGACCGAACCCTGAGTAAACCGAAAACCTGCCTAAACCAGACACACTTTACAGTCCCATCTACTAAACTTCTGTGTAATTTGAACCTGTCTAAACCAAACACCTGTCTACACTGAACAAATTCTTCAGTCCCAAAGGAGTTCGGTTTAGACAGGTTTTACTGTAAACTTTGAATATTTGTATAATTTTCAACAACATACTTGGTGGGGGAAATTGCAATACGCCGAGAAAACGATAGACCTGACATCAATGCACTGACAGACATTATCACCCAATTTTGGCTTAAATTGGCTCAGACATTAAGATCATATTCTGCCAAAATACTCATTTGGTGGGAAAATGTGGCTTTACTGGTTAGAAGGGATTCATATGCAATTCAATATTCTATAGTCCTCAAGATGAATACCATTCCTCCGTTCCAAGACCAGTAAATTTTTCAGTTTTTTTATTTAGATACTAGAGGCTCAGTAGGCTGTGTCGCTCACCTTTCATTCTGCTTTGAGGAAACTTAATACACAACCTTCCATACATGTAGATGCTTCCTACCAAGTTTTGGTTCATATGGCTAAGCAGTTTCACAGGAGAATATTTTTTTAGAAATCGACCAATCAGAAACAAGAATTGCATGTGGTGGCCATGTTTGCTAACCGATCGTGACGAAATGAGCAATCTTCATAGAGGACATTCCATAGATGCTTCCTACCAAGTTTCGGTGGTAGCCATGTTTATTAACCGATCGGAACGAAATGAGCAATCTTCATAGAGGACATTCCATAGATGATTCCTACCAAGTTTCGGTGGTAGCCATGCTTGTTAACCGATCGGGACGAAATCAGCAATCTTCACAAAGGACATTCCATAGATGCTTCCTACCAAGTTTCGGTTCATTTGGCCAAGCGGTTTCAGAGAAGATTTAAAAAAATCGACCAATCAGAAACAAGAATTTCCTGTGGCGGCCATGTTTGGTAATGGATCATAACAAAATGTGCACTCTTTACAGAGGTTCTTCCATAGATGCTTCCTAATCCTACCAAGTTTCAGTTCATTTGGCTGAGGGTTTTCAGAGGAGAAGATTAAAATGTGAAAAGTAAACGGATGACAGACGACGGACACTAAGTGATGGCAAAAGCTCATATTGCCTTTGGCAAGGTTTGCTAAAAAGAATATTAAAATGTGAATACCTACTTGTAATGTATAGAATAAACACGTTACACTATATCAGCATTAGTTAATTTCTAAGGGAGATAATATAGTTATCATTCTTTTAACAGAGGAGAAGATTTTTTAGAAATTGACCCATCAGAAACAAGAATTGCCTGTGGCGGCCATGTTTAATAACGGATCGGGACGAAATGAGCAATCTTTATAGAGGACCTGACATAGATGCTTCCTACCAAGTTTCGGTTCATTTGGCCAAGCGGTTTCAGAGGAGAAGATTTTCAAAAATCAGCCAATCAAAAACAAGAATTGTCTGTGGTGGCCATGTTTGTTAAAGGATCGGGACGAAATGAGCAATCTTTATAGAGGACCTTCCATAGATGCTTCCTACCAAATTTCAGATCAATTGGCTTTGTGGTTTCAGAGGAGAAGATTAAAATGTGAAAAGTTAACGGACGACGGACGCCAAGTGACGATGGCAAAAGCTCACATTGCCTTTGGCAAGGTGAGCTAATAAATATACAATAAATTCCAATTTTCAGATTTTGTTTGTTTGTTCCAACCCTACAATCTAATAAAACTTACTGTTATTGCATTAATATCCGACTCATGTCCTGAAAATGTTTGCTTGCACATACCATCTCTAATATCCCACAACTGGAAAAAAAAAATTAAAACAAACATTAATTTATTTCAAAATATTACTTGTGAATGTAAAGGAATCACAACACTTTGTTTGACGAGGTAAAATATAAAATAAAGTAACAGTAACAATGCTTCAGTTTCCATTTCTCATCTTAAGTTTATCAAAAGGTTTTCAAAGGGAGGAAAAAACATTTTACTTGACAAAATCATATATATTATGCCCAAGGGAGGGGGGGGGGCAAGGTTATGGTGTTTAACGCCACTTTCAACAATATTTCAGCTATATCGTAGCAGTTAGTTTAAAGGTGAAGGAAACTGGAGTACTTGGGAGAAAACCACCAACCTGTCGCAAGTCACTGATAAACTTTATCACATCGAGTACACCTCACCTGAGCATGGATCGAACTGACAACATCAGCAGTGATAGGCATCGATTGCATAGGTAGTTGTAAATCCAACCACCATACACTCTCAGCAAAAATATTTTACTTGACAAAATGATATACATAATGCTGAAGGGAGATGAAGATGTGTGTGGGTTGGGGTGGCTATGAACTAGCAACTGAGTAGCATATTTTATCCCCAAGATAACTGTTCATCTTTACTTTCCCACTCCTAATGATTTGATTTTTGGTGCTTAATGCCACTTTCAGCAATATTTCAGCTTTAGTGGTGGAAGAAGCCGGAGTACCCGGAGAGAACCACTGATCATGGGCAAGCAACTGGTAAACTTTATCACTTGCGGCTTCAAGTAGAGTGCACCCTTTTTTTAATTTACAAAGTCGGGTGCGAACCCACGCCGTATTGGTGATAAGCTTGTATGAGTTACTAGGTAATCCAACTACCTAACTCATTGAGCCACCTGGGCCCTCAATCCTAATGATACATGAGAATTAAAGCTAATAAATAATCCATTAATGTTGGCCTTGACTGTAGGCTACTGTTCTAGCATAGATCTCGTGTTCTTTAATCAAATGATATTTATTGTTATGTAGTATACCAATTATTGTAGTGAAATATAAAGATTAATTACCAATTAATACAAAATTGGAAAGGTAGTGTTACAGGTAAAAAGAAGCTTTCTTAATGCCTTGATTAATAGAACAAAAACAAATTTTCTCTTTAAACATTGGTCTCCACCTTTAAGCAGCTTTTGACTGTTTGTAATAGTAGAAGATATCATTATAGTTACAAGCAATATTGATTATTAGCATACAATGTATGTAATTACTCTCCTTGTCTATTGATGTCTCAAGTTTATAAAGGACAAGCAACCATATATCACTGGATTTTTAAATCTTGATGGAAAATTAATTCTGCAGCTTTTCGATTACGTTCAAAATGAGACAATAAGTTACAGTGATGCTGTTAATTAACAAGATGTATTGCTAAGTCTGTTGAAAGGCGATATTAGTAATCCCCATTTCTTTTTCTGATCTTGATTTGTGACAGTTCAACATTACCAACTTTCAACTGTTTATTTCAAATACACTCGGCCGCAGCTAACTGCGTAACAGGAGCGAAATTACATACATGTTTATAAATCAACGAATCAAGTAGAACACAATGTACACTACATCAATTTATCATAACAATAAGCATACCTATACAGTAAAACTTGTATTCAAAAGTCACTCTTGTGTAAAAGGGAAAATGACTAGAAAGCACAAATGAGTGCTTAGGCCAAAAAAAAACCAATATGTGTGTTTCCGATTGCATGGTCTTCAAAATTAGGGTCGGTAGGTCGGGATTTGTTTTTTGTTTTTTGTTTTTTTATAAACCTATAGTATGCTCCTTCCTCTAAAATCACACAAACTTGTTTCTTTCTTCCTTACTACAGCTTATTAATTATTTGACATGCAGTACAATGTTTTTGGTTCCAAACATCGATCAAATGTACAAGGAAATTGCTGAAGTCGGAAACGGAGACGAATTTCCGGATTTTGCCGATCTATTTTTTTTTTTGGCATAAAAAATGTTAGGGTCAGTCGGTCGATCGGAAACACACATTTTTTTTTTTTGGCCTTATTAAAGATAGTTTGATAAATATGTTCAGTCCCAGTCCACAATAATTTGCAGTGTTACAGGAAGGCATTTTATTGGAAAAACTGGTTTACATTTTAATATGTTAATTATTCAATGATTTAATAGATTGATTGCTACAATCATGTATTGACCAAACCTCAAAAGTTAATTGCTGACGATATTTTACAATCTAGAATGAAAAGTGTTCGTTAAAAGACTTGTGAAATGAACAGATGGGATAAACTTTGATTGACTGTTGACCGCATTAGTGAGGTGACTGTTTGTACGATCAAGAGGGTTATTAACTGACTGTTTATATCATGTGACCTAACAGTTTTACTGTCTCTCAAGACTCTTAATAAAGAATTGTGAACTTTACAAACACAAGCAAAAATTCAGATTTTCCTGCTCCGATACATACTTTAGCAGAAGCATCGCATGCTCCAGATACAAATGTTCTAAAGTCTGGAGACAGTGACAAACTCATAACATCACCAGTGTGACCTGTAAAAGCTGTTGTCTGTTGACCAGTTTCTATATCCCATAATGCACTGTAAAACAAATAATTATTTCAAATTAATTAGTACATTCACACAATATTGCATCTTAGGTCACCCTTAAAAATATGTTCATTTACCACACTAGACCCTTCATTTCTTCAATGGGTCGGTAGGTATGTAGATTTTTCTTCTCTCCCAAAATATGAACATTGACAAAACACCCAAAATATTTCCAGTCAAAACGATTTCTAACAGTTGGCCAAGTACGGGAAACAAATTTTTATTTTTTATTTTGGCCCTATCCTTTGACCTCATGTAGAAAATGTAGACACTCGGGAAGTTTAATACTGAAAATAATATAGAGTCAAGTACTCACGGACTTATCACATTATACGAGTAGTAATTAAAACATTATTGTGATTTTTCTAATAATGGAGTATATTGTTCAGTCGTCACAATTACACCCACTCCCTTTAGCTTTTCCCATGACTTTTAAATATTCAGACTTTCCCTTCATTTCAACCGGACAGATTTCCATACAAAATTTTAAAAGAATATATGGCATCAGTCAATAGGAACACAATTCTTACCATGACATGTCTCCTGAACTGGTAACAATCTGGTTATCATCTATAAACCTACAACAGGACAGGTAACCAGTATGACCTGGCAATTCTCGACTAACACGGACATTGCCCTCCCGGGTTTTTAAACTATAAATAGAACAGATATTATCCAATCCACCACAAGCTACGTAGCTTCCAGATGGAGCATAGGCACAGGTCATCACCCAACTTGATCTCAATGGAATAGCATGTACCTAGAAATAGAAAACTTCTCGTTAGCTAAAAAAAAAAAATAGTTCCTTCATTGTTGAATTAAAATTCATGGGCAATGTACAACTTTACACAATTCTATTAAAGTTATCCTAATAGTCACTGCAGTCCTCACGATGAGCAACGCTCCTCCGGCCCATGACCAGTAAAACTTTGTTAAAACCTGTAAATTTTTCAGTTTTTATTATGAACTATATAAAAATAAATTCAAAAATTTGATTCGGAGCAGTAAATTAGAATTTTCATTTTGAGGACTGAAAGTAGTTGTTTACAGCTGTTCTAAAACAACTTTATTTAATTGCAAGCCTCAGAATGAAATAGTTTTTGAGGGGTTGGGTTATGGTGCTTAGCTCCACTTTCAATAATATTTCGGCTATATCGTGGCAGAGAATTGAATTAGTTACTGAGAACAAAAAAAGAAGAGTAAATTGTAATAATTTATTTCCAACATGAATTCTGTCCAGATTTCCCATTACCTACTGAACCTTAATTTCTATGGGTTGCCTCCAGCAAATAAAACTGATTGTCATGGCAACACTGAAATATTGATCACAGTGGTAACACGTTACCTAACCTTATCTTTTACTGAAACAATTATAATAACCCATTTACCATCAAATTGTTTAATAAATATTAGATTTAATTAACATTTTGTTTTTGGTTGTTTTCCATTGGAAGAATCAATTTTCCAAATTGCCATAAACTTGGATGTTAGGGGAGTCTATTGGTACTGATAGTAATGACATTCATCAATACACAATAGATAAAACAACTTTGTATTATATCAGTAAACTCTCTACTGTTTTTGCAGCTAACCTTTTCTTGCCCTATGCTTACTAATTGCCCCATCAATCATCAATCCAGTCTACTGACCTTTTCTCGTTTATTTTACTGTACATGTATCTGACAATTTTGTTTTGTTTTAAATATTGTTAATCAATTCATATAAATGTAGCGGTGGTGGTCGATATATGTGGGCACTCAAATTTCACTTTAAACCTCGTCATTTCAACTAACTGCTAGTTTACATTTCTGCATGACATTATCTGGCCATTAGGTACATACACTATACTTTAACACTTTGTTTTAAAAGTTGTTAAACTGGTTTATGTGGGCACTGAAATTTCATTTTAAACCTTGTCATTTCAACTTCTAGTTTACATTTATCTAGCCATGACTCTAAATAATATTCAACACCTTTATAGAGACCCTATGGACATATGGCTCATTGTTTTCCAGTTCATATACATTTATCAGTGATTATATGTGGGCACTGAAATTTCATTTTAAACCCTGTCATTTCAACTTCTAGTTTACATTTATCTATCCATGACTCTAAATAATATTCAACACCTTTATAGAGACCCTATGGACATATGGCTCATTGTTTTCCAGTTCATATACATTTATCAGTGATTATATGTGGGTACTGAAATTTCATTTTAAACCTTGTCATTTCAACTTCTAGTTTACATTTATCTAGCCATGACTCTAAATAATATTCAACACCTTCATAGAGATCCTATGGACATATGGCTCATTGTTTTCCAGTCTTACAATAGAAATGCCAATTGCCATACTGTCAGAGAATAATGAGAATTGGGATAACAATATTGATGGATTATCATTATATACACATGTGTACTCAACTAAAATTTTAAATAATTTACTGGTATATAAGTGATCAATGGATCAATAATACCCATTAAACAGTAATATAGGCTTATTGCATGAATACAGGGGTTGAAAAAATTTTGGGCAGGCCCAAGCCCAGGGCTTTTTAAACTTCATAAACCCAAGTCCGGTCAGTGATTTGTAGGATAAAATTTGAAATTTTACTGGCTTGTCAACTAAAGTTTGTGCAATTGATGCAGCAAAAGTTTTACAACCATTAATATTTCTATAGTTTTCACCCAGGTCAAGTCCATTTTTAATTTGTATTTCACATATCAATTCATAATCTGAAATGGTTTTCCAGCTTTGACAACACCGTAAGCAGTATTAAACAAACTTTCAAGACGTTTTTCTGCTTTTTTGACTGTAAAATTAAAATCAAGCAACAACATTTTTCTCAAAAGTTGTCAACATAAACATACGATTGATCAATGTTATTCCGACGCTTGACTTTACATATGTGGGAAGCACATAGGCGATTCGGAACTCATTAATATTCATGAGGAATATCGATCCGTCCAGGATGTGTATTACCGTTCTTAAAATACTTTTTAGTGCTCATTTACAGTGAAAGGAGATGATTGACAAAAACTTGCATGTGATTTGAATTGAAAACAAGACGCTTAGAAAAAAGTGGAGTTTTAATTTTATTAAAGGCATGCCCGATGGGCTTTTTCCATGGAAAAATGGCAAGCCCGAAGTTTCAATTGTCTAGTCCCGGGCGTCGGACTTGAGGAATTTTCAACCCTTGGAATATTGGTGATTATTATTCTTCATGTAAGAAACTTTCATTATAATTGACATGATATTATCGAAGCATAATTTTACAAAGAATAAATAGCATCATTGTACTATGCACTCGCATAGTACTATTGTTGGAGTCATTACTATGCTGATGGGCGGAGCTTAGAACAATGCTACGTCATTTAAATAGGCGGGATCACCTAGGCGCTTTTAACAGTGTACAATTTACAATGTATTATATGTTTTTCTTTAAATGAATATTATTTGCCAATCTTTATACTATCAATACATTTTAGACAAATTTCATTTTTTTAAATCACCAAAGACATTCAGAGTAATAATAACAATAATATTGTGTTGTCCATGTTATATGCTGAAATATGTCCCAAGGTTAGAAGGCATAATGCACGACTTTATGCCTTCTAACCGTGGGACATATTTCGACATATAACATGGACAACACAATATTATTGTATAAATATTGTCCCGAGCAGTGTATCATATTGCACGGGACAATATTTATACAATAATCTTCGGGTCGTGCATTATGTCTTCTAACCTTCTAACATTGTATTGACAAGACGACAGCATCAACGTTAAAGAAAAACGTATAATACATTGTAAATTGTATACTGTTAAAAGCTCTCAGGTGATCCCGTTTAGACCCCGCCTATTTAAATGACGTAATATTGTTCTAAGCTCCGCCAATCAGCATTATAAATGACTCCAACAATAGTACTATGCGAGTGCATAGTACGACGCTATTTATTCTTTGTAAAATTATGTTTCGATAATATCATGTCAATTATAATGATAGTTTCTTACATGAAGAGTAATAATCACCAATATTCATGTAATAACCCTTTTTTATACAAATATTGTGTATTTTATTATATTTAAGTGGAATATTGAACTACTTCAAATAGTCATATTTGAACTAGTGCAATATACATATAGCGTGCAAATACAAGGATATATTGCACGATTATATTCCACTGAAATTAATAAGAAAATATTTATTACTATAATATAGAAGATATATAGAAGAATGGAAAAAGGATGTATAAATATCAAAATTAATCAGAGTAAAATTGTGGATTGGATTTTAATATATTTTGCCCATTTACAATTCCAGGAGCATTATACTTTGCTTAGTTTGTGGTGTTTAATGCCACTTTCAACAATAGTTGAGATTAATCTTATTCTCTTTTTTTTGGAGGCATCATGATGTTAACAAAAAGAAACTTGAATAAAAAAAAAAAAGAGAATTGGTTGGGCAATGACATGAAACGGAAATGCATATTAATCAAAGATGAAAAATTCAGAATATCTTGTCTAATAATTGAAAATTCAAATAAAAGTAAGAATTAACATCTAATCACCAGTTAGCTGACAATTTTCAATTTTACTGCATCCCATTTTAGATGTTACTATATAAGATAGAATTATACAATTACAAGTGACCAAATGAAAGTTCAAGATTATTCTTGAGGTAAACAAACACCAACAGGTTTGTCTTGCCAAGTTTTTTTTAGAGATGGATTTACATTAATTAGGAATCATGGATTGACAAGTTACAGTATATTTTTCCCAAACTGGCAATATATGACCCACTATTGACTGCAGGTTTCCTGATTGTTAAGCAATCGTTTGACGCAGTATGATTTTTAAAATCAATGAAATAATACTGCCATGACAACAATTTATTTTCATGTCTCCAATTTTAATAGAAAATTGCCAGTATTTAATAATAATGACATTGTGTTTCCAAGGAAACTTAAATGAAATTTGATTTGAAATAATTATTTTACTTGTATCCCTGTGACAACATAAAATCAATACAATTCAAGGAATATTAAAACATTATGTTTGTATCTCTATCAATGGGGAAGTTTTTAACTTGACACAGGTATTTCCTTACGATAAGTGTTTTCATATGATGATGATCCCTTCCTTGACTTTGTTTTGTGGTGTTAAAATTTTAATTTGTTTTCATAAGATAATCAAAATAAGACTTCTTCCTGAAATAACTGCCAAAGAAAGTAAAAAAAAAATATGTTCGATTCAGATCAGTAAATTACAATTTTCATTTTGAGGACTAAGTGGTTATTTTTGCGGGTTTTTATTGCAAGTACAATAAATTCGTTTAAGTAAAAACCTGTGGATATAAACCCATTTAATAAGTTGATATTTTGATGTGAACACAATCCCAAAATTAAAAACTAGCGTATAACCTTTCACCTTCATATTAATGAATCTTACCCCCTACAATGTATACAGTGCATATGCATGTATAGAAGGATACTACTATCATATTTTCCACATTAAAAGTTGCTCCTTTATTTAAGACGTATGGCCAAAACAAAGCAATTTTTTTGCTTTCGTACATATACAAGTCACCCCTTTAAATAAGACACAGGGTCTAGAATACAGTTGCCAGCATAACGTACTACATGACTTTGATCCAAACTGATACTTGTTGAACAAATACCGGTAAGTAAAATTTTCAGTATGATCCTAAGCCATTAAGTCTGCCAATAATATAATACTATACCTTGTTGGTTGTATATCCATCCCAGACTATCAATTTACCATCCTGTGAAGCCGACACCAGATTTCTGAAAACATCATATTTTAAATTATCTAATGATACAATTTTTTTTTTAGTGATTCCAGCCCTTAAAGAATATTTCTGAAAACATCATGTCTTAAATTATCTAATGATACAATTTTTTTTTTGTGATTCCAGCCCTTAAACAAAGAATTATAATAATACACTTTCACATTTCATCAGTTTCCACTGTAAAACAGACATACTTGAAGAAGATATATGATGATGTCTCTTCAAATAGACTACATAAAATGGATGAGTATTTAAAGCCATTATCAATTCCTGAAACAAAGAATAATAATAATACACTTTCACATTTCATCAGTTTCCACTGTAAAACAAACATACTTGGAGAAGATATATGATGATGTCTCTTCAAATAGACTACATAAAATGGATGAGTACTTAAAGCCATTATCAATTCCTGTAACAAGTGGTTGTACAATCTCACTATATGAACAGTGTTGAAAAAAAACCACATTTTCATTCATTGCAGCCAAGAAAAAAATTCAACCAGTATACATAAGGCAGATCCAGGGGGTGGGGTTTTGAGCTAAGTTAAAGACTGGTAAAAACGTGTTTTTTTTAACAGAATATTGCCAATTTCATCCTTGTCCTTTTTATTTAATATGTTTTGTAATTTTCGCTTTTAATTATGCCACACTGACAGTATCTTTTGCTTTTTCTTAAAACAAATTGTTTTGAAATCCGATTTATTTTCTAGAACCCCCCCCCCCCCCCATTTTTTTTATGGAAATGTCTGGATCCACCTCTGGTATACAAAATATGCAGTATTTTCAACAACAAAAAAAAAGAAATATAATGAAATCTACATGTATGTATTGTAATAATTTTAATACCGAATTCTTGCAGATAATTTTTACTTCCTGTTAAAACATTATCTAATCTGTGCACATTTACAATCTGCACCCATTCAAACATGATGTAGATATATTTATATAGGTAAGATTTCACAGAAGGGAAATACTAACATGATTCATAAAGTAGAAAAACATATGGGCTTCCATAAAAAGAAGGTTGCACCATAATTTTTCATTAACTAACACAATTTTTGTTTCTATTTGTTAATGTCATCAGCAAAAAGATTCCACATTCTCAATGCATATAACTAGAAGGAAAAGCAACTGAGAAAGAAGCAAAGCAAGGTTGTTAAGCTGATATTAATCTGGCAGTATAAGTTAAATAATAATCAGTGTTCGAAATTCCCGGTCATCCGATCATCAATGACGATCAAAAACGAATACGAACGACCTGAATTTGTAGCAAAGTTGTCCGAGTGACGACCTGAAATTTTCTTTTACCCAGATGCTGAAATTTATTCTTTTCAAGTTTTGTGAGTAGATTTTCCTAAATTACCTCTTAAAATAGCTATAAATATAAAACTCTTCAAATAAACGATCATCGGAACTTTGGCATTGTTGATATTTGACCAGAATCTAATACCAATGCGGTTTCCGGTTATTACTCGTATTTTATCAATTTCCGTTTCTCAAACATGTGGAAGTTTGTGACCGGGGCGAAGGAGCCTCCGGCAAAAAAATCTAAAAAAAATTGCCAAAAGGAGTACGAGCTGGTTTATGTGCCAGGAAATGGCCAGATTGCATATTTTTGCACCTTTTAATCCAGAGCTTCTGGGTGCCTTGTGACTTGTCAAGTAAAAAATTCAGTAAAAAAAACCCTACTATTTGAAGCCGAGATTTACGTGCCAGGATATGCCCAGAATGCAGGATTTTGCACCATTCACTCCAGAGCTTCTGGGGGCCTTGAGCGGCCCCCCAACCGTAAGGACCACCTCGGTGGGCAAGCCTGCTTTGCTGGCTTGATTGGACAACCAAATAATTTTTTGGACAACCTAAATTTTTATTACTAAATATTTTTGAGAGTTTCTAATACTGAAATATACATGTACAGTACGTGTACATTTTTTTTTGTATGTATCTGTGGTAAAACTGTAGTAGTACAGCATCACTGGTGTAAATCAGGTTTATTATTAGGAAGCTATTACATCCCTCTTTTTTTCTGGTCCAGTTAGTAATGCCAGGCCTAATTTTTTTGTGTCTGATCATGACCTGGTTATAATATTGACAATTATAACAACAACTTATTCGATGTTGCCTTGTTGTGAAAGTCTACTTGACTATGGAGGATTACCTAACTAGCTATTGATGTAAGAACGATTGCAATATTTAAAGCATCATTATCAACTCAAACGAGTCAAAGGAATATTACTCGTAAAGGTTGACTTCCTATTTGCTGAAGAGGCTGTGATAGACATGATCATATGTTTCTTTATTTACTCTCCATGAGATCATTGTCTACCTTCATTAAATTTGACGGAAGGAATTATAAGGTACAAGATTTTATGGGATGTATTTTGTCAGCTACTTCTAACATGGTCCTCTCCGTGTACCCGCTCCACTAATTAAAGTTAAACTGACCATAATGATATAACAAAATATTGTTTACTGTGTTGTTAAACACCCACTGAACAATTACCCATTTACCAACTCTGGAACTGAACATGATAATGGCAAATGGTCAATACAACGTTCCAAATGTATATTTTGTCTACTTTTTATACACAAACCATATAGAATGTGTATATAACTGAACACTAAAACAAAAAATCCAAGCAAAAAATATCAGGGAAAAAAATCAAGAAAACAGGGTTTTGTTGCTGTTCCTGCTCCTCATCTCAGTTTCAATGATGAGTAAAACTCACAAAAATGCACTTGAAAGTGAGTACAGAAGAAGTTAATCTTCGACAACAGATCTGGATGTATCAGTTTATTAAATGCAATTGAAGTAATCTTATTACCAGTAAAAGTAATCAATATATCAATATGAATAACATTACAACAAAATAACAAACACAAACAAGAAACAACCATAAGGTTCTTATCAAGTTATTTGTAAGATTAATTGATTGTTTAAGAAAACCATTTTAAATGAACATTAATTAACACAAAATTGACTGCTGAAATATTTAGCATGTCATATCTTAACAGTACAACAAAATAACAAACACAAACAAGAAACAACTATAAGGTTCTTATCAAAACATTTGCAAGCAATATTTCAATATTTCCAAGAGTACCAGTACTTACTATTTACCGATGGTACTTTATTTTATTAAAATTTGAGGAAAATTGCGAAACATTATATACAATGTAAGAGTATTGTATAAGAAATTCATGAATTTCTTATTGAATTTCTTATACAACACTCTTTAAAATCAAGAGGTACCAAAGACCATTTATAGGCGGGTAAATGTACCTGGTACCACCCCCTATTGAAGGACCTGGTAAGATTAATTGACAGTTTAAGAAAACAATTTCCAATGGACATTAATTTTTTTTTAAATGACTTCTGAAATATTTAGAATGTCATATACATTGTATGTTAAAGTCAAGAAAAGCTAAATTCATCAGCAATGTAATGTAAATCTAACTACTATGCAATCATTATTAATCATGGGGTTCTAATTTTCACCGATTTCTTGGTTCACTTAAACCACAAAAACAAAAATCCAACAACATACAATTTTCCAATTGATTGTTGTCTGTAGTGTTTGAAGCCACAAATTCAAGAACCCATGGATCAATGCATTTTGAAGAAACCACAAATATTGGTGCAAACGAATAAAAATACTTTCACAGTATTAATTTGATGCTCGGTCAAGTCTACCTGTGTGGGAAAGAGTAAGCAGCATGCTTGATTCACATTGTTACGAATCAGATATTAATAAAATGATCAGTGTACATAGCTGATAAAGAAGTAGAGTCAAAGACTGACCAAAATCTTTCACAACAATACAACATAAATCACATACAGAATTCAAAATATTTATAGGGAGGGTATGTTAACTTAAATAAAAGGCATGCAATATAATGGACAACATACAACATATATAATAAGAAGAATGAAGAAACAAGTCAGCAAAACATTTCAACAATTGTTCACTTTATTTCAATTGTACAATTGTAGCATACAAAATATTCACTATTCAGGCACCCCAATCATTCAAAACAGATCTCAACCAAGTCAGAAATGTTCATCAGGATTGTGACAAATTTGCTCCTTATCAAATTATCTACTTAAATATATTCTTTTTTTTTAGCATAAACTCGAAATTTTAATCGAAATGGCAAACCTTTATGATTATTTTAAAATAAATGTAATGGCCAAGTTCTTGCACAAAGTATGCATAATGCAGATTATATATATATTTTTTGTTTATATACACCTGATATTAGAATTTGAAAGACGATTTCCTAAGCAAATTTTCCAAAATCCTGTAATTTCTGAAGAACGGTAACCATGTCAATCATGCATGACCAAATATATATTCCTCGAGTTGACAAGGTGGGGGTGCACGATTTTTTTTAATAATGTATACATTTAGAAGAACTACTCATTACACGATCAGACAAAAATAATTAATTTCAAAAGTACAATAATAAAATAAAATAAATACATAAGCCATACTTACAATCCGTTACTGAATGCAAGAGAGAGAATATATACAATGTTATGCCAGCTTACTATTAGTTGATAGTTTATACACACTAAATTGTTCAAATATCAGGTGCAACCATCTTTTTTTTATATTACAAATATTCAAATACTAGTACAGTTATAACAATCAGAGGTCCTTGCAACTTGCCAAGACAAGTCCTGGACTCACCATTTTCATAAATGTCTTTTGGACTTGTAAAATTAAATTGCTACAAGTATCTCTAACATTCTTCTGGTTAAAACAGCAAGAATTTGTTGTATTCTCTGTGTGGGAATATTATAATACACCTTTACCTGGAACTACCTGTACAAAATTGACATTTCCACTATAATCCAGTGGTATTGATTCCCCTGACCTATGACCCTGTTTATTATCCTTGACCTATGACCAGTGTAAATATACCTGACCTATGAATATTTTTACATGACCTATGACCTAATTAAAAAGACACTTGATTCAACTGCATCTAAGATTCCTCAAAAATTGTAATGCAGTGACAGGTTACAGAAAACTGAGAATTCTGTAAAGGTATAGCAAATGTTATTAGAGATCTTCATGTCAGACAACATGTACAAGAATTACAAATTTAGATATTCCACATTAACTTTTTGACAATTCACTGTGTAGAAAACTTGAATAACCCATGCATAACATACTGACCAGAAGAGATATTTTAAGCCTAAATCAATGATGCTATTTGTATGATGAAAGAGATGGTAAACAAGATTGAAAAAAAAACTTAGAGTTTGCTGAGCATACATGTAGCAGAATTGCATAAGCAAGGTTTGATACATCATATACATGGGACATCAGCAAGCAAAAAAAATAAATTCTTATCAGGCCAAAGAAAAATGATTGTCGGTTTCCCCTAACCCGACCGGGTCAAATTTTTACTGCTGGGTCGTTATATTTTATTACAAATGAATAAAATAAAATAAAATAAACACCGGTCGTGTGTCTTCTAACTCCGTGATATGGAGATTTTTGTCATCGTAAACAATTAGTCGTGTCTTTTTCGATGTTTTTCCCACATGTCAAGGTCATTGATCTAGATCGCCCCAAAGCGCTTACGATATCGGTAAAATGACCATGATCTAAAACGTGTACCGTACAGTATGTATAAAATGGCCACCACCAGTGTGCCCAGTGGAACCATTCTGGCTGTTCATTTACACAAATGTGATGCAAAATTGTTTGCGTAGCAAAACCTTTAAGATATATTTTGTGACCTTCACAGGAAAGATAACAAAACCCTGATTTGCAATATCTCTTGTAAATAAAACAAAAAAAACCTGCCCTTGAAATTTTTCCTATGTTAGGGGAAACCAACAATCAATTTTCTTTGGCCTCACTTATATTTTTTCAAAATGAGCACTTTAAATATTTCAACCTGCAATTGTGTGATTTTGACTACTAATAAAGGGGGTCAAATAAACTCAGTGTTATTAGTCCATGGTACCAGATTTATGTGGAGTGTCAAAAAGAAACGGTAACAGTATATAAACGCTGACATCACAGATGACACCATTGAAAACAATTAGAAAGAAGCTTTATTTCCAGACAATTCGGCAGGTGTTTGCAGTATAGACACAATATACTTACATTGTCGTTAAATATCAAATTAATTTGCACTCGCTGCAAACAGGCTAAAAAAAGTACATGTTTCTAAAGATAGTAGAAATAAATTTTATTTTTCCCGACAATGTACGTATCATGTATATTCTATACATATAGAGTTTCCAGTAGAATCTACACTGTGTATCATGTATACAGGTACATTTATTTAAAAATATCTGTATTTACTTGAGATTTCACTGATAACATACAGTGATTAGGATTAAAATTTTAATAATGGGACATTTTCTATTGACATTCAGAATTTCAATGGGCCATTCTTTAACATTCTTTGTAAATATTTCTGATTTCAATGGGACATTTTCAGATGGAATGTGATAAATGGCACATGGCCCTCTCTAATCCCAATCGCTGAACATATATAACTTTACATGTAATCAACAAACATACTGGAAGAAACACATTAATTTTCACAACTTGCACATTTCATGGCCAAATATATAATCTTGCATTCAGTTCTGTATAAAAAACAAAATTGTTAACTAGGAAGTGGATATGTAAGACAAGATATATACAGATCCCTCAAAGTGTATCAACGCTCATACTCCCAGGTCGGACTTGGAGTCACCCAAAATTTCGTCGGATTTGAAGAGGGTGTCACTCTTAAAATCGTCGGATAAAATCCTCCCTGGTCAGAGTGAGAGTGAGAGTTTCCCATATCGGAGTGAGAGAGTCTCCACTCTCAGATAGTTAAACTGTAAACAGGAAATGTCCCCAAATTCTGCTTAGGCCAAAAAAAATAATATGTGTGTTTACGGTCACCCGACCCACCCTATTTTTCAGCCATCGACCCTAACCTTTTTTATTGGCAATTATTCCACCCTAATTTTTGCTAACGACTATCAATTTTTACACAGAATTCGGATAACCATCTTTGTTGTTTAATCAGCAGCAATGTTTTATTCATTCAACCGCTAGCTTTTTGTCGAAATTGAGAGCAAAGAAGGTAGAAAAACTGTGTAACTCGTCATAAAACAAATTACGGCTTACCGAAAATTTCGAAAATGAATTATCGGAATCGGATTACGGAACGACTATTTCCGGTTTTGCCGATAGCTAAAAAAAAAAAAAAAAAAAAAAAAAAAAAAAAAAAAAAATTAATGTCGACCGACCGACCCTAGATTTTTTTGACATGTGACAGTAAACACACAAATTTTTTTTTTGGCATAACCAATAAATTCGTGCATAAAGAAACATGCGTATCTTAGTAAAGCTGAAATAAATGAGTGATATACGGAAAGTATAGATCTGTTAACGGCTGCAACGGGCGATATACATTGTATACAATATCCGTGAATAAAATGTATTAACATGCAGTACCCATGTTTTAAGTGCACTAGAAGCGAATATTAATATGTCCTTATGTACTCGCGACAATCTATGCTAGAGTCCTTTCACTAGCTGCAGATAGGTGCCGGTTTACGATATCGGGTGCGTTTGCTCTTTTACGTGTTCGCCAAATGTAGGGCGAAAGAACTCTGGTAAATAATTCTAATTTATACATTTATTTCTTTTAAAGGCAAAATTAAAATCAAAATTAATTAGTAAAATTTAAGTTTTATTTTGTTTATGGTGAATGGGTCATAAATCCATAAATCCTGCTTTTTTTCTTCTTGAAAATTGGCAGTCTGCAGAGTCCCGATATAGTTGAAATAATATTTTAATAGTGTATTCTACGGGTTTTTCCAGTTTACCTGTCAAAACATCACCCATCTCAGCATGCCGTCGCATCGTGCATTTATGATATACAAATACAACTATCACAGGTGTGAAAAAAACGTTGCTCAAGACGGCTTTTACTATACTAAGACTTATAAACATAGATAACTATTTTGCGTTTTCGATTTTCAAGCCGTCTTCCAATTTATTTGTACTTAAAAAATTAATTTATATCTTTTTTCTTATATATGTGTATAAATATCTTAATAAAATAAATATATTTAAGGTGAGAAATTATTCTATGATATGATATCGTTATTCAGGTTTATACTTATTAGACAGATTTGTTTTAAAATCATTTTTGTCTTTTTAATTGATAACTGACCCAAGTTAGGCTAAATAAATGAAATGTGACTTAATGTGTTAATTATATAAATCCTTTCCTTCTATAAATTGTTATCTAATTCTTATTCTACAATACACATTTCTGGGAAAAATATTTCAGATATACAAACCAAAGTCCAGGAAGACTTGAATAGAATTGAATTATGGTGCAAGGATAATAATATGTTTATAAATTGTAATAAAACTAAATGTATTACTGTTGGAACAAAGTAAAAACTTGCATTTCAAAATGAACAACTATACTGGACTATTAATTCTGAACAATTACAACATTCTGCTTGTGAAAAATTACTTGGTATCAAAATTGACTCAAATCTAAATTGGAAAAACCAAATTGATCAAGTCTGTTCTAAAATATGATAAAAAATCTACCTTCTTTCAAAAATTAAGAAATATTTAAACCTTGAATCAAGGCAACTTTTTTATTCAGGTTATATTTTGCCTTTAATTGATTATTGCTGTATGTTTGGTGAAATTGTTCAAATGAGGGACTTAATCGCATTCTTAAATTGCAAAAAAGAACAGCAAGATTGATATTAGATCAAGATCCCATAGCACCATCTGAACCTCTATTTAAACAACTAGGATGGATGAGTATTGAACAAAGAATCAAATATCATAAATATCTTCTTGTTTCCAAATATCCTTACTCTCTCCGAAATGTTGGAAGTGAAAAATTACAAATCCCAAAGGTAAAAACTGAACTTTTTAAGAAAACTTTTACATACTCTGGACCAAAGCTATGGAATGAACTTCCGTTTTCGATACGGCAAGCTTCTTCTCATAATACATTTAAAACAAAAGTTAAAAGTCTCATTTTAAATGATGATGTACCTTAATTTACCATTAAATGTTTACTAACTTTTCGGTATCAGTGTTCGACATTAAAAGGTATCCCGAAGCCTGTGTCTAGTAAAAATTATATCGGTCTAGTTGTATGGTGTTGCTAGTGTAGCTAAATACCTTTTCTGAACGACTCGATGAAAATTTTTAATCGTTAATGTGACAATTTTCTTTTATTTTCGTCCAAAAATAGTCGTCGACTTGTTTACTCATAAAAACATAATAACGGGTATCTTCAAATATAGCGATTCGTGGGTACTCAGGCATTTTCATTTCGGCAACCAGTCGTAAGATGCATCTAAATCTCATCGCATTTCGACAGGCAATAAAGTACAATGAGACGTCGTGTTGCAAAAGTATTTGTTGATCATTAAATGTTCAAACTTGAAAATAATCTTTAACAAGATATAATTTTTACTTTTTATGAGTAAAAATAAAGAAAATCAATATTTTTTACCACTTTCCCCAGTATGAATCGCTACGGATAGCGACTTGTGTTGGTTTTTAGTTGTTTATGTTTATGTTAAAGGAATATGAAAAAATTACGATTGTGGTAGACAATATCCCTTTAAGTGGCAAGACGGTGCTAGAACAACAGAGGAGGTGTCACAAGTTAAAAAACAATATGAACAGAAAAGATCAAATGAAAAAAAAATTCGACTTTTTCTGGTAAAAATATCTTCGGTCTAGTAACTTTAGCAAGTCACTGGCCCAGATATCTAGTGGTTAAAAAAGTTTTTGGCAACACTGGTGTATACTTATTGCAATGTATTGTGTAACTTTATATTGTGTACTTTACAATGTATGTCTAAATATGTCAATGAGGGCCTCGGGGAAGATTAGTTGTTAACTAACTGTGTAACACTCTATAAATAAACAATTTATTATTATTATTATTATTATTATTATTATGTAACAATATGGTCAGGTTGTTATTTTCATTGAATGGCATCTCAAAATAGATGACTTCACAGTAGGTGCTCTTCCTGTATATTGGTCACATCCTGTATATTACAATTGACAGCTAATGAATGCATGACAAACAATTTTAATCGGCCATCATTATCATAAAATAATTTTTTTTTAATCTTTATTTTAAATCAAATTAAAAAATCATTATAAGAGTAAATTCAATTCAAGCTTTTAGCTTTTATTTACTTTCCAACTTTGAAATAAAAATTAATATGTTTTAATATTTAAAATATAGTAATTATTCATTTAAGTTTTATTTCATGTTTGGTTGTATTTATCCGGATATGTGTATTGCATACAGCTTTGGTTGCATTTCTCACACTTTGGTTTTGTCTTCTATACAAGTTATACAAGGTTTTATTCTGATCACCTAGAAAATATTTCCACGACATACATATGTTTTTATAACCAGTGATCAACCTTGCAAATAACACAACTTGGATCAACTCGATATAAATGAAGTTTATTAAAAAATATTTGGTAATGTGCTGTAAATCTGTTGTTTTTTGTTGTTGAAATGTTCTTGGTGTTATTTTTTTTTTTTAAATAAAGCAATAAAAGTATACTAACAGGGGAAACATATTCAATGATTGAAGTCTTAGCGAAAATCAGTTCAATATTGTATTTTATAATAAAATATATAGTATAAAAAATGTATCTTGTTGAACAAAAATCACAGGGTGGATCGTTTTACAATATAAAATTATTATCACAAAATATCTAAATAGCTTTTCCATCAAACACGAGCATGCACACGAGTAAAAAATGGCGGTTGCAATACATCTCACAATATAAATGTGGAGAACAAGCATTTTATACTAAATATACTGGAAAATAATTTATATCGATTTCGCTACTTAATCGATATTTTATTGCAATAATTTATATGAGGCTATGGGTGTTTAAACGTCACTTTTCAACAATATTTCAGTTATATGGTGGTGGTAATATGAAGATGTTATTTATCACAATACAGACCGAAAATTTAGAAATAAATAAAAATGAGTAATAAAAAAAAAAAATTACAATAAAGAGAGAAAAATGTAAACAAAAACAAATTGAATTTAAAGAGTAGAAAAAGGTATTATCGTTGTGATATATGGGTATAATTATTTATCATATTTTAACTTATTCGAGTCTAGTACACGACATTGCATTTTTTTAACAAATGCATTTTGGCAGTACATAATGTAGTTCCAGTCCAGATTCTCTGGGTCAGTTACTTCTAAGGGGGAAACGATTCACCGTATGTACCAAAATCGCGATTATTTTGGAGACGGTTCGGTTCACGATACGTGGAGGTGGAGGCCGCTTACGATACAAACGATATGATGCTCATTTTTTGAAAAAAAAGTAGTGTTGAACTTCCGTTTTCTTCTTTTGGTGATCAATTAATTAATATTTTGAGAAAAGTGAATCGATTAATTTACGCTTTTAAAATTAATTAATCAAATATTTATAATTTCCGCTAGTACATAAGCGACCTCATATAAAAAAAAACATGGCAGTACCCATGTCGACCAGCATGGACTTCAAGGAATAGTTAGTTTCCTGTAAAACGTATCGTAATACATATCAAATATCGCGATACGTATCGCTTGTGGAAAAAATGTATCGTTACACCCCTAGTTACTTCATGATTCTATTTTAGGTAACATAAAACCGTTATTTACATTATCGATCATTATACATGCATTACGACAAATTTTTATTGCTATTCAACTATTTTTATTTCCATGTAATCGTAAAATTTAAATGTACTCGATAGATCTATTAAAATTAAACAGATTAAAGAAACACAAATGGTGTAACTGGAAATTGTTGTACAATTCTTTGATTATGAGGTGCTCCTATGCATCAAACGTCTGTTGTGCCAGAGCGTGACAAATATTGACCTTTGAGCTACCTTTCATGGCGTGAATACACAACGATCACAAAATGTTTGACATGTTCACCTCGAGAAATGTATAAAAAAATCTTTAAATATCCACTCTCACGTCCGACCAAATACTCAAAGAGTTGGAGGGTGTCGACTCTCAAATTTATCAGATATTTCTTTGGAATGAATCGGACATTTTGGGAGGGATATATCCGACCTGAGAGTATGAGCGTTGATACACTTTGAGGGATCTGTATAGACAATATCAGTGCAGTGTCTTAAAATATAAAGTTTATGTGTATGAGGCTTAAAAAATTGGAATAAAGGTGAGGTTCACAATTTATCCATTAAAATATAAAGTTTATGTGTATGAGGCTTAAAAAAGTTTGAGTGCTTTAAAAACTGGGATAAAGGCAAGGTTTACAATTTATCCAGTCAATGCAATTTGCTTGCTCAAATAGAACAAGTGCAGGATAAAGATATGTTTTCTACTGATCAGCTTTCGTGTACTACTGCTGATATAATAGTTTTGATCATTAGAAGTCGTAACACAACAGTGAATAATGAAAAATGATTTTATTGATTTAATGTTTTTGCATACGATTAAGATTGAAACATCAAAAGGTCTCACAATGGTTCGTTAAGGACCATATTTTTAGGAATGTAAATCTATCTGATTGATACAAGAAGTAAAATGTTCTCTGATATCTACTATTATAGCAGCTTGCTAAACTGCCATGATAGTCGACATCAGAAAACATTTTACTTTTGCATTCGACAGTGTTCATTCAAGTAAACACAAAACCGTCTGCATTTCCAGATCAATATATGACATTGATCCGGAATCTTGATTATGAAACATTAGATAAAAGTCAAAAGATTGATTTTATATGTATGGCATTTAGTCTATAAATAAAAGCTCACTAGAGCTTGTGTTATAATTATTTGATTCTTTCGGACTATAAATATGTAGATTTCTATTTATTTTTCCAATACTTTTTTTTTCTCAACGTTTCAAATTATAAGCAGAAAAATATTCTAATGATTGCAATGTCAAATGAGGAATGTGGAAATGACAGAAAGATTCTGACCAATGTGAAAAAGTTGCTAACTAAACTGTGATAGGCATCCTAACACAGCTACCGGTAGTTGGACAAATGAATATGAAACCTGTCTTGCAGTCTACTATTAATTTTTCAAGCATACATTGGATCTCAGATTTCCTACTCTCTTTTATTAGGGGAAAAGACAAAACACTCTCTAAGGTCAAGGTTGATCTTTTTATACTTTTAGCGCCTGATAACCTAAATACCTGTACATGACTGCTGATGACCATCTTATCAGTAATTAAATGTATTGATTGTTGTTTTTCATCAGGTAAACAGTATTACAGATATACTCACAAGAAGAAACAAGCTTAGAAATAATAATTCTTGTGGACGAAAATGTGGGATATGTAGATGGGCCGAAATTTAACTGTTAAAAATAAATTTAGTACAAACCTTGAGTCTGAAGCCCAGTGCATGGCATATATTTTAGCAAGGTGACCTCGCAGTGTGCGCCTAGTGCGCATTTGTATTCTTCCAACTGGGTCGACATTGGCGGTAGCATGTGCTAGGGTGGTATCTGCTGCTGCTTTTCTGGCTTCCTGTAATGGGAAAAATAGTATGCTTTAAGAATACATTAATCTAAGATTTTTTACTGAAGGCTGTGTTAGTGGTAGACATTTTTTTGCATTAGCCAATGTGGCTAATATGAAGTAATTTCTCTTAGCCACATTGAACAAAGACAAAAAGCATTATTATTGATTTAAACATCTTTTTTATGTCATAAGAGACACAATGTCACTTATTAAAGACAAATTATTATGTTATTTAAGAACTAGAAGCTGGCCTGACTGAGCCTGTATTTCTGGGTTGGTAAAAATAATTTATTGAACTATTGCCTATCGTAGCATATGCTAAATTCTTAATCTCCCAGACCTTGAACCCTATTCAGCGATCAATACAAAACTGAATCTTCATATCGCAATGCTGCTTCACGATGTAAAACATATTTTCATTCCTGGCGACATGTAATTAACATATTTCATCAATCTCAACAAGGTTTTAAGTACATAAGAAAGAGAACTTGAGGTACTAATTGGTACAACAAATGCTGATAAACAGCTGTTTAAAATCAGCCGCAGGTACATTTTTTCATCATACACTCACATGAAATTATCACTATACTTTCTTCCCCCAGCCACCCCCCTTTACTACACACGTATCTGTATCAAGATAAATAACATTATCAATATACAAAATGTCTAATCTCTCACCCCCCCCTCTTTTCTTTAGAAAAACAAACACAATTAACATTAAATTTCTTTAAATGAAACAATATTTAACTGCATTAGTTAGATCGAAATCAGTCTCCTATAGATTTCAATTGTCATAGTATCAGAATATTGATTGAAATTCTATGTAATTATCTATAACCATGGAGATATTGATCGGTTCTATTTACTCTTATACTCAAATGATCCATATCTCATCTGTGTCCAATATTATTGTACAAATTTGTATTGTTTGTAGCCACTGTCTGGAGGATTTTTTCCCAAAAAAAAAATAATTAGGGTTTGAGACACATTACAACTGCATGCATGCTAATGTCTGGAAGACTTAAGATTGAGATCTCATCTGTCCAATACTATTGTACAAATATGTATTGTTTATAGCCAGTCTGGATGATTTTTTTCCACAAAAAATATATTGGGGTTTGAAAAACATTACAGTACATGTCTGCTAATGTCTGGTAGACTTAAGATTTTTGTTAATATAACAATCTCATATATGAACATGCATCAAGTCTGTGCCAAAAACCTTTTGATAAACTAGCCTGAAAGATATTTCAAGAGAATTTTTCTATTTTATGAAGCAATTTTTTGCAATTTTTCACTAGCTCGAATCAATTTTTACTAGACTGCGGCTTAGGGCTAGTGGTTTTTGGTGCAGACTGTGCATCTCTCACTTGGTTATTCATTCACGGCTTAGGTTGATGCAAATTTGTAATTTTTGCTTTTTATTCATACATACTCATAGCTAAACAATGTCTTGTGGTGTTGGCTAACTAGCATTTCGTAAAAATGCTGAGAACAGAAGTGGATAACCAATGTCAAACAGATCCATACCTATTATATAAGCCACACAAATATAAAACAAGGCTCAAGTCTTCTAGGGAAATGTGTAAGAGACTTGAACTATAAAATGTATGCTATAAAAAATTGGAAAAATAAAATACTTTTATCTGAAACCTGGAACGAATGTTAAACAACTCATTTAAGTACCTACAATTTTAAATTTCAAACTATTCCAGGTAAGGACCATCTTTGCCGAGTTTTATTTAATTTGGGTAGTGGTTTCAGTGACAAAGATTAAAATGTGAAAAGTGAAAGCCAGATGATTGACCACGGACGCAACCCAATAGCAAAGCTCACTTCCACCTGGTGAGCAAATCTACAAGTAGATTTTAAGGCCATACCATAACTTTAACAAATATTCATTCACTCCGACCTCTTTATAAATGGCACCTGCCTATAAAGCACAATGTTGTCTCTTATCATGCATGTCCTTCCAAAATATGTATACAAGTTTGAATGGTCATCACCTTTTTTTTCAAATATTTATTATTTATTATCCAAAAGAAACACTTTTTATCATTTCCGAGCATCAAAAAAACTTATGATTAATTATTGATTATCCAACAACTATGAAAAAGAGAAATCTTTAAAAAAAAATTAAAAAAAGCTGATGTGAATTTAATAAAAATGCCAGATTTAAATATTGAATAAATATGTTAGCTTCAAACACATCAGACAGTGTGTATACCTACCTGCTAGATAGATTAAGTTGTTACTATAAATAACTGATGGCAATCTATTTATACCACACTTAACTATTAACTAAAAACATCAGTTACAGTGTATTACTCATCACTGTATCATGAATACATCTTCCCATCAAGTCTAGCCAAATCTGGATAGAAATTATTGCAAAGTGTACTGCAAAACTTGATTCAGATTAGTTAAAAAAAATAAGGAGCTATGGAGGGGGGTTATGGTGTTTAACGCCACTTTCAAATATATTTCAGCTATGTCGGTCTCAGCATAATAGATTGCAACATTACAAGTCAACAAGGGTTTACTCTAGCCCCAGATTTACTGCAATCAAGTTTATCTCAAAAACCATAATTGATGGAAGAAATCTGCACAGAAACTACTTGAAGAAGCCATATTGACAATCAAAAAGAAAAAATGATAAGTGAATAAGACTGTCTGTGGACAGAAAACCAGGTTTATTCTCCTTGATAGCCATAATACCTACATGTACGAAAAGAAATCTTTAATTTTTTTTCTTACAATATGGTATAAAATTACTAGAAAAAAACAGAAGGTATGTTGAACTACTCAATGTCATGTAGATGCTGTTAAACTTGAGTTCATTTCGAGTTATAATAGAGCAGCAAGACAATTAAAGAAATTTCTATTCTTAGTAATGGCTGCTATCTTGAATGGAGGGTGGGATTGTCAGACTCGGACACTATTTTTAAAGGGGACCACCCCAGCCAAATTTTTTTTACTTTAGGTTCTGTGGTTTCAGAGGAAACAATTTAAATGTGATCTTTTATCAAAATATGCCCAATTTGCATAAATGGCTAAAAGAAAAAGCTCACAGCAAAACCCAAATATATGTTAAACTACTCATTGCCATGCAGCTGCAGTTATTTGATTTATAATAAAGCAGCAATGAACAACTGAAGATATTTCTACTCTAAGTACAGGTCTCTACATTAACATTTTTTTTAACTTGTTCCTTCGGACAACTAAAACTAGAGGCTCAGTGGGCTGAGCCTGTGTCGCTCACCTTTCATTCTGATTTGAGGAAACTTAATACAGAACCTTCCATAGGTGCTTCCCACCAAGTTTCGGTTCATTTGGCTAAGCAGTTACTGAGAAGAAGATTTTTAGAAATCAACAATGGCCTGTGGATAGGAACTAAATGCACAATATTTACAGATGACCTTCCAATGATGCTTCCTACCAAGTTTCAATTCATTTGACCAAGCAATTTCAGACGAGACGATTTTTTAGAAATCAACCAATCAGAAACAAGAATTGCATGTGGCGGCCATGTTTGCTAACGGATCGGAAATAAATGAGCATTCTTTATAGAGGACCTTCCAAGGACGCTTCCTACTAAATTTCGATTCATTTCGCCAAGCGGTTACAGAGGAGAAGATTCTTTAGAAATCAACCAATCAGAAACAAGAATTGCCTGTGGTGGCCATGTTTGTTAACGGATCGGGACAAAATGAGCAATCTTCATAGAGGACCAGCCATAGATGTTTCCCACCAAGTTTTGGTTCATTTGGCTAAGCAGTTACAGAGAAGAAGATTTAAACTAGAGGCTCAGCACTGAGCTGAGCCTGTGTCACTCACCTTTCATTCTGCTCTGAGGAAACTTAATACAGAATCTTCCATAGCCTATAGGTGCTCCCACCAAATTTAGGTTCGCTTTGGCAAAGCAGTTTCAGAGAAGAAGATTTTTAGAAAGCGACCAATCTAAAACAAGAATTGCCTGTGGCAGCCATGTTTGTTAATGGATCAAAACGAAATGAGCAATCTCTATAGAGGACCTTTCATAGATGCTTCTTTAGTAGTTCTTACCAAGTTTCATATCATTTGGCCAAGCGGTTTCAGAGAAAAAGCTGTTTCAGAAATCAAACAATAAGAAACAAGAATTGCCTACGACGGCCATGTTTGTTAACAGATCAAAACGGAATGAGCAGTTCCCATAGAGGACCTTCCATTGATGCTTCCTACCAAGTTTCGGTCTATTTGGGCAAGCTGTGTCAGAGTAGAAGATTTTTAGAAATTGACCAATCAGAAAAAAGAATTGTCTGTGGTGGCCATGTTTAACAGATTGGGACAAAATGAGCAATCTGTATAAGAGGACTTTCCATAGATGCTTCCTACCAAGTTTCGGATCATTTGGCCATGCGGTTTCAGAGCAGATTTTTTAGAAATAGACCAATCAGAAACAAGAATTGCCTGTGGCGGCCATGTTTGTTAATGGAATTGAAACGAAATGAGTACTCTTTATAGAGGACCGCCCATAGATGTGTCCTACCAAGTTTCGGATCATTTGGCCAAGTGGTTTCAGAGGAGAATAATTAAAAAAATCAGCCAATCAGAAACAAGAATCGCCTGTGGTGGCCATGTTTGTTGATGGATTGGGACAAAATGAGCAATATTTAAAGAGGACCTTCCATAGATGCTTCCTACCAAGTTTCACTACTTTTGGCTGAGGGGTTTCAGGGGAGAAGATTAAAATGTGAAAAGTTAACAGACGACAATTGATGGCAAAAGCTCACATTGCCTTTGGCAAGGTGAACTAAAAACCAGAGAATAATTAAATTATCAACAATTTGTGTAAAATTTTTGGGTTATTGTCTCACAAACATTATCTCGTCCTGTCATTATTAATATTAACAAACATTATGATTATGACATCTTTAATCGACAAATTGACCTACACTTGGACATAAAGTCATTGGTATCAAACAATGTTATGAGTGTCTAATCATCAATTTCTATGTTTGGTTCTCGAATAGCAGGCCCATATAAGCGGTAATGACAGTCATTCCGAAGGTTCGTCGGACAGTGGCAAAAGTCCGACAAAAATGTTCTTGGACCGATAAATTAATCTTAATCGTTGGGACCAATTGACCGGTTAACATATACCAGAAAGTATTTTATTTTTGGCAAGTTTTCAAATAATTGTCAAATCAAAATATTTGATCATTGCTCTCATCGTAAGTTCAGCTTGATTTCACGGAAAATCCCATTTCTATTTTTAAAATATTGATATGGGGACTTCAGTAATTATTGAAAAGGCATTTTAAATCCTTATCTTTACTACGCTTTAAATAACGAATCGTGCATGGCTAAATTTCAAGCAATAATTTGTCACCGATCTTTTGTTGAAATCAAAATGTTGGGGCTCCGATATGTAGCCGGGGCTATTCCTGGAAAGAGTCTGAAAAGGAAAACCACGGAAAGTGACGACAAGCAGGAGAAAACGAAGAAGTATGAGGAAAATAGAAAGGCACGTAAATTTAACGTGAAGTGGTTGACCAATCGCGAATGGCTTGATTATGATGGGAGCAACGACATCATGACATGCATGAAGTTGAAAACTGGGCTTACATAGAAATATGAATATACAAGAGAATAAAATCTCTTGGTACATCCTTGTAATTAGCGAGTGTACTTCAATGGAAACAGATATTCTTAAACACATTAAAATAATTATTTACAAAGGTTAAGTCTAAAAATGACAAAGCAACACATTTTTATCATAAAAAATAACCTTCAAAAGGTAGGAGTCATTTTTTCTCTTGTCCGGTCGGACAACCGTGATACAAGATTTACTTGTCCGACGTCAGTTTTCACTGGTACCGGACAATCGGACAAACGTTAATATCGAGGCCTGAAGTAACAGCAGTCAGCAACCATCTTGGCTGTTGGACACAATCTTAAAAGGAGGCCACATGAAGACAATCCCAGCCAAATTTGGTTTAATTTGGTTCAACAGTTTCAGAGGAGAAGATTAAAATGTGGTGTGTTCTTTTATCAAGATTATTCATGATTTGCATAATTGGTATAAATTAGTTCAAACCCCACTACTGCGAGGTGCGTGTCCGCGATACAACAATATGCGATAAAGTTTGTCAGCGAGTTGCGACAGTTCAGTGGTTTTCTCTGTTTTCTCCACCAAAATAAACTGACCGCCATGATATAACTGAATATAATAAAGCAGCAATGGACAACTGAATAAATTTCTTATTATAAAAACAGCAGCCATCTTGAATGGAGGGTGGGGCTGTCGTACACAATTTTGAAAGGGACCCATCCAAGGACCATCCCTGACAGATTTGGTTTAATTTATTTCAGAAGATTCAGAGAAGATTTAAATGTGGAAGTTTATGACATACAATGCCAGAGGACGGATGCCAAAAGTTCCTGTGGCATTTGGCCATGCGAACTAAAAACGAAAATACTGACGACTTCCAAAGATTGACATGGTGATTGAAACTTTACTTTGATGGCAGGAATGTAATTTCAGAATTTGAGTCCCTTTTCTAAAATAATAAATAGGTAATTTTCTTTTTCACTCATAAATGATTCCCAAGATGAACATTTATAATTTTGAAACACTGCATTCAAGTTGGATGAAAAATAACAAAACATCCAAACTTATCTCAGAAGTGGAAAAAGACAGGATATATTTGGTAATGTTAATCAGTTATTTTGTTTCTGTAACAAATATTTCGTCACTAGTGTCTAGTGTGGGTCTTTTAAAAACCTTTTTTTGCACTGTATTTAAAACAAAGAATGTATTAAATGCAAAACTTTGAATTTAAGTGAATTCAAAACCTTACATTTTGACTATCCTCCATTTATACTGTCAAACGATTATTATTTCGATAGGTTTTTCAATCGCTTTCACAGGCTTCGGTCATCAGTGTGATCACAATAACGTTTTCAAAATGGTTACTATTCATAGCGCATAAAACAAACTCTTTGCCAAACATAGGAACGAAACAAGATTTCTAAATTTGCTTCAATTAGATCTGCATACAAGACGCATCTGGAATATTAAATTTGTCTGTTTTTGGGTACTTGTACGGAACCTGTGTAATAATAAATGAAATGTCCACTATGAAATATTATTTTTTACACATGGCTACAAACCAGAGGCTCTCAAGAGCCTGTATCGTTCACCTGGTAATAAAAAAAACCAATTGGTCCTATGTAAAAACTATGTCCTGCAGTGGTAGTCATCTTGGAATTACGATCAACATAAAAAACACAAAGTTTGTAAAGGACCTTCCAATGATTGATGCACAGTTTAGGTTCAATCAGTGCAATAGCTTCAGAGAAGAATATATTTCTGTATTTTCCCCATATGGTCCTGTGTTAATACTATGACCTGTGGTGGCAGCCATCTTGGATTTCCGATCGGCATAAAAAACAGAGGACCTTCCAATGATCATTCCTGGGCAGTTTGGTTTCAACTGTCCAAGTGGTTTCAGAGAAGAGGCATTTTGAAACATTTTTCCCATAGGGTCCAATGTTAAACTAAGTCCTGCCGTAGCCGCCATTTTGAATTTCATATCAGAACAAAAAACGTAAAGTTTGTAGAGGACCATCCATTGAACATTCATGTACAGTTTGGCTTTAATCATATTTGTAGTTTCTGAGAAGAAGGCATTTGAACATTTTCCCATAGGGTCCAATGTTAATCTATGTCCTGCGGTGGTGGCCATCTTGGATTTCCGATCGGCATAAAAAACACACACCTTGTAAAGGACCTTCCAATGATCATTCCTGGGCAGTTTGGTTTCAATTATCCAAGTGGTTTCAGAGAAGAAGCGTTTTGAAACATTTTCCCCATAGGGTCCAATGTTAAACTAAGTCCTGCCGTAGCCGCCATTTTGAATTTCATACCGGAACAAAAAACGTACCGTTTGCAGAGGTCCATCCAATGAACATTCATGTACAGTTTGGCTTTAATCATATTTGTAGTTTCTGAGAAGAAGGCATTTGAATATTTTCCCATAGGGTCCAATGTTAATCTATGTCCTGCGGTGGCAGCCATCTTGGATTTCCGATCGGCATAAAAAACAAAAACTTGGTAAAGGACATTCCAATGATCATTCCTTTACAGTTTGGGTTCAGTCAGTTCCTTAGTTTCAGAGAAGAAGATCTTTGAAATTTCAGCCAATCAGAGCATATTATTGGCCCTGGCAGCCATATTGAATATCCGACTGGAACGAAAAACTTTATAACTTTGTATCCGACTGGAACGAAAAACTTTGTAACTTTGTAGAGGAACATCCAAGGAACATTCCTGCTAAGTTCGGTTCCAATCGGCCAAGTGGTTTCGGAGAAGAAGCTTGAAATGTGAAAAGTTTACAGACGACAGACGCCAAGTGATGGCAATAGTTCACGTGGACCTTTGGTCCAGGTGAACTAATTATGCTACCAGGATACGAAATATTTTTTTACAAATCCTGGCATTTCTGACAGGGGGTAGTCATGGCTGTGATCACATGGTAGTTGGATTTAAAACAACCTATGCAATCAATGCCTATCACCACTGATGTTGTGAGTTCGAATCTCGATCAGGACGAGGTGTACAACATTATGTGATAGTTTGTCAGTGACTTGCTACAGGTCAGTGGTTTTCTCCAGGTCCTCCTGGTTTCCTCCACCAATAAAACTGAAATATTGTTGAAAGTGGTGTTAACACTCTGGGGTGTGGAAATACTGAAATGTTCTACTTGTCCTCAGGCAAGTTATCTGAAAAAAGTTACTTGTCCTGGTTTTTTTTTAAATAAACATTTGATACTTGCAAAAACAGTTGTGAAATTGAACTTGTTTATATTGTCTATTACATCAATGCGTAAAATTTGAAATGTGCAGTCAGAGAATAGCTGGTTGTTTTTAGATACAGAATAAGCATGTATTAAGTTTTAGTGGCGTCTTCATACTTTGCAGATGACTGGTGGGAAGTTAAGTATCCATTCTGTGCACGATTTTGCCAATAAACATTAATGATTTCTGGTCAGTAAAATCTGAATATTTTCTGCAGATATTGCAATATGAGACACTAGACTTTTTGAAATTCGCCGGACCGTCTGACAGAGTGGGCAGAAAATCACAAGGACTGGTAATACTGCCAAGTATACTGGTCCGGGTGTCCGACAAAATTATATGTTTGTGTATTTTGTATTGCACCGGAAATCGGAAATGCAACTGGTATGCCATAACGATCACGGTCAACTCGGAATAAGATTCTGCTTCAAATGACATTTACTTCTTAAACATGCAACAGTTTCCATGGTAATTCTATTAACCATTGTATTTTTATAGCTTAAACTGGCTGTGATGCATCAACGCGACCATTTCGTTTGTTTATATTTGAAAACATGGCGGGTCAGGTTTTTATTGTTCCCATCACCGATTCCGTTTAAATTTTAGAATTTTGTAAATTCCGGTCCTGCACAATTTCAGTAGGTCCTGCAGAAAATTATTGGGTGCAGGACATATATTGAAACAAAAATTCAAAAAGTCTGTAGGCCTATCAGAATCCAGCAGTAACAATGAGAAATCGGATAGCCACTTGGACTGAAGAGTCTGTTGGCGTTGGGTGTTTTTCCTCAAATTATGTGTCCTTTTCCACTAGAGTTTTGCATTTGTTAACTTTCTCGTGATGTTCATTGTGGTCAGAATCTTTCAGTTTTTTATTATCATTAAATATTTGTCCATTGTAACGACTGCAACCCGATTTGCATTATATGTTCACGAATGTTAGTCCTATTTCTTTACGAAAAGCCGTGGACAAACAAGGAAACGTCACATTCGGAACATCAATAAAAACCTGTTACACGGCCCCGGTTATCGTTAAGAAAATACGGTACAATTAACATTGCAATCGGGTCGTAATACTCAACTTAGAACTTGTACAATTCTGGTTATTTTTAGCTGCTTTCGAAAACCACTCACGTGATCGTTTCTAATATAAAAAAACGCACAAAACATTTATCTCTATAACCGTCAATATATACGATATACTATCATTTGAGGAATTGTCTTTCCAGAGTACTTTAATCAGAAATTATTTATATTTTTTGATTTTTACTTGTCCTCGGGACAAGCTAGCTAGGAAAATCTACTTGTCCGGCAGGTTCTATGTACGAGTCGGACATGGCAATTCCACACCCCTGACAAAACAAAACAAACAAACAATTTCTGACAGTAGTGAAACACCAATCTCTAAATTTTGTGTAATTTACCAGCAACGATTCTTTTTCCTATTCGTAAATCAAATCCCAGGTCAAAATTAAAAAATCGTTTGTTTCCCGCACCCGACCGACTGTTAGAAAACTTTGCGAATCGAAATATTTTTTGGGTGATTTGCGGCGACTTTTTTTTTGGCTACCGGAAGTTCCAATATTGTTCCAGAATTTACGTTTGTAACTGGTTTACACTTTTAAATCAACAAAATCCATTGCTCGACTTTGAAGGAACCAGATTTGTGAATGAACTTTGAAAAAAAACAAAAAAATCCCTCTACCTACCGATCAATAGGTGAAATGGATGGTCGGGTGCGGGAAACATATTTTTAAGGGTGGCCCCACTGGAAAAACAATTGATCGTCAGAAGTTACTTGTTTTTACTGATATTTGAGCTTGTACCAGACAAGCCGGCAAACATTATTGTAAAGGCCTAATATCTGGTTACCATACTATATAGGGTCAATATTACCGACTTGGGCGGAAACCAATAAATTTTATTATCTTTCAAAAACATGAGGAGAAACTAATCTTACAAAGCCAGCAACCCAATTTGGGCAAATGGGCTAAAACAGTAAACAAAAGCATTATGACATACATGTATAATACTGGAAGATGTAATTGGCAGAGGAAAGGGGTTTCAAGCAAAGGGCATGGCAGTGACTTGCTGGAAATACAACATGTAAAATATTAAAACAACCAAGAACAAAGACAAGTTTGCTACATATTTTGGCATTTTAGCGGCAATTCAAATACTAGAAAATTCAATGGATTAACATTATCAATGGGTCAGCATTTGTCAATTTCAACTGCTCACCGCACAAAACGCACGTTTGTAGTATTTACCTTAATTTTTTTCACCAACATGCCCGAAAGCCAAATTTAGAATTTTTTTCTATTTATTCCAACAAATTCTTTAATAATATTCACTTGTCAGAATGTAGGTTTACTTGTACCGAGCTTCGGGCAAGTGGGTTAGCGCGAAGACTGCATTTGTACGAGTATAGCCATTTACAACATCTAAAGCAGCCTCTTTAAATTTGATAGTCTTATCTAGTGTTTATGTACTTACTCGAATTTGATTCTTGAGCTGTTCTGCTTCTTGTCGTAGCTGTTCTAATTCACTACTCATGGTGAATTATTTATTTTAAAAAAAAACTCTGAAATGGATAAAAAAAATCATTGTGAATAATTTTAACTCAATGATGCAACTACATTGTGTATGATTCAAAAGCTGCCTTAAAGGCCACCTCTATATAACAAATCACTGTCTACAAAGGGCAGCCTTATTTTTCCCATTAATGAATAGTGTATATAATTTTAACCTGTATATACATGCAGTAAAAGCCAGTTGTCATTATTTTTACTTTTTCATACTTTTTTTTAAACATGTCTCCTTTAGATCTTTAGCATCTTTCTTTAATTAATTTAAAAAAAAGGTCAATCTTTTCAATTCAATTCAATCTTTTGACATATTATTAGGGGCGGATTAGCAGGTGTCAACATTGTTTTTGTATTCTGTTAATATCATCAATACCCCATAGACTGAAAATTTCCCTGCATTTGTCAAATATCGTGTACAATATATTTAACAAATCAAAATGCTTCTTTAATATCAACACACACAAAAAATAATCACACACCAATTGTTACAAACAACCAGAATATTTGGCACAGAATTTGAGTTTCCCATGTTAAAATAAGCAAAGAGCCCGGCATCCCGAGAATTATTTCGATTTTAACAGGGTATTTACAGTAATTTTATGCATTTAAGTGTATCTAGACAGAGGTTATTTTTGGGCACTGTTCCAATTACCTCCCGCTATTATTTACAAGAATATATAACGCTACAGAAACGTCGTAAAAATTGATAACGATCAAAAATTAGTTTCATCTGATTTTTTTTTGTATATTTATTATTTTTATTCTTTTAATTTAACATACATGTACATAAAGAGTTAAACACCAATCAATCAATCAATCATAAAGTACAAATATGCAAAATACGCTGTCGATTAGATATGCCTTGTGTGCATGTGCTATTTCAGGGCTCACCAAACCAGGCGAAGTGGGCGACCTCTTCGCCTTGGTTTCAATGAAGTCGCCCAATTTCTGTCAAAAAGCGAAGTTTTAGTCGCCCTGTCAGTCTTTTCAAGTCCGTATTTTTTTCACCAATAATCATACTTTTTCTTCAATATTCACATAAAAGGAGCTCCCATGTTCCTGAAATTTGATCCATACAGGGTTTGATGTTCAATATTTTATTCCAGACTCGTTAATTGCATCCTTTTTAAGATCATTGTGCAGCACGTTCGTTTTGTGAAAGGTAGGGGAACATGTGGAAGTGGGGAAAGAAACGTTAAAATTTGGATCTATTTTCGGAAGTCTCCCAGATTTTCCCTTACTTCGCCCTTAAGTCAAGAGAGAGAGAGAAGTCAAGTCGCCCTGTTTTTACAATGTGTGGTGAGCCCTGTATTTAGAGCCCTCTATTGTTTTCAAAGCGAAAGTAGCAAGCCATGTTAGAATCATGTTTTGACAACTTGGACATTGAATTCACCCCACATCCAGCTTATTTGTCGCAGCCAAACACACAATGACGTCCATTATTGTTTTGTTTTACTGATCGACGATATATGATGAAATATAACCAGGTATTATGAATATGATGTGCATTTAAAGGTCAAATTCAGTTATTTTTCGCCACCTGCCCATTCCCTGACAGTTATATTTAACAGTTTTCAGTGCTAGGTGCGACATACCACAGGAAGAATTTGTTTGGTGGTGTTTAATCCCACTTTCAACAATATTTCAATTATATCGTGGCGGTCAGTTTTATTGGTGGAGGAAACCGGAGGACCCGGAGAAAACCACCGATCTGTCGCAAATCAGACAAACTTGATCACATAATGTTGTACACCTCGCCCAGATTGAGATTCGGAATAACAACATCAGAGGCAATAGGCACCGATTGCATTGGTAGTTGTAAATCTAACTACCATACGATCACGGCCATGACAGCCCTCAGAGGAATAATTAGTTATTGCTTGAAATGGACAAAGAAAATAGTAATACAAGAGTTATTTCTTACTCAGTTACTACAAAAAATGAAGAGTAAAGTATTGTAATATGAAAAAATTTAGCCACTTTCTGTGTTAGCGGTAGACATTTTTTTTTATTACCCACTGTGGCTAATGGGTAATAATTTCTTTTAGCCACACTAAATATAAACAAAGAGCATAAAAGTTCAAAACTTTATTATTTAATTAACTAACAATAATAATTCATATATAACCTGTTTTGCTTTACTCCTCAGAAATATGGGGCATGTTTGATGTAACATCCAGAATTACTAGATCCAAGAATAATGTCATCTTTAATGTTTTTCAAAATAGCAAAATTGAATACACAATTCAACAAATCTGTACTTGGTATAGGAAAAAAAGCCTCAAACTGGGCAGTGGTTGGTGAACTTGGAAGATATCCGCTATATATTGATATTATCATTAGTATGATTAAATATTAGATTCATTTGCATGACGATACATCAAGTCCTATATTAAGAGCAGCACTAGATGAACATTATGGTATGTTTCAGAGTGATCAGCATTGTTGGATTACTTATATTCATATTTTTTCTAAAGAGCTGAACTTGCTAAAAATATGTTATTCACCAATCAGTTGTGGAAACAAAGAAATAAATGAACTGAAGCATAGATTAAAAGATAATTTTGCTCAGATTTGGAAAACTAATATTAATTTAGTTAAGTTTAACAATACCACTAATAGAAATGAAAACAAATTAAGAACATATAGTAAATTTAAGACTATTTTTAAACAAGAAGAATATCTAAATATCAAAGATTTTAAGATGCGCTCTATATTAACTCGTTTTCGCATTAGTGCACATAAACTTGAAATAGAAACTGGACGTTACACTACTCCAAAAAAAACCTCTTGAAAACAGATTATGTAATCAGTGTAATTTATCAGAAATTGAAGACGAAGAACACTTTTTAATAAATTGTCCTAAATATAGTTTACATCGGAAAGAATTATTTAGGAAGTCGAATAACTCTAATTTCAATGAACTAAGTAACATGAACAAATTTGTTTGGCTGCTAAGCAATGAAGATATATGTGAATGTTGAAATTGGCAAATATTTGTTTTATTCTTCGAGACAAAACAATGCTGATCTTCTCTACCCTGCACTCTGTAATATTTAGTATATGTATGTATTAGAAAACAATAGTAATACTCTTTAATCATTTGATAAATGTATACCCCTGGCTGTCAGTGTTTAGTTTATTACTTATGCATGTATATGTTTATTTCTAGTCATCTCTTTTGTCTTATCTTTGATGTTCAATTTTGGACTTTCTTTCAATAAATTACTTTGAACTTTTTATATTATCATGATAAACAACAAGCTTTGAACATTAGATAAACAGAACATTCAATATTTGAAAGCCTTTTCAACAAAGCCTTATTAAAATTACTAAACAACCATACAATAAAGACATGATACTCCCCAAAATAGATCATGTTTTGTTGGCACTTATAGTTATCATCACAGGCACTTGTTTCTGGTAAAAAAAATATACCCAGATACTAATAAAAAAAAATTTTACCAGAAACAAGTGCCTGCAAGGCAAAAAACAAATTGTAAAGATACGAACAAAAAACAAATTCTTCTTTGTAAAAAGTAAGAATCAATGTAAACTAAAAGGAAACTTATAATAGTTGTAAAAATATAAAACAAAAATAAGCACATCATAAACTCTTTCAAATTCTCGTTGTCAAATAATTTACTGGTTTTAGATTCAAGCGTACAGAGAAGGACAGACAGAATAAAGCGTAATTTAGGAAACCAGTCAGACGGTGACTAAATACGGTCATTTCGAATCATTTCCATTCCGTCAAAATTTTGTTATTTTCGTCCGCCAGATCACGTGATTTCGATGGACTAATCTCAATTGAACTTCCGGTGTCAATGTACACAACAAAAACTCCAATCGATTTGTGCAGTTTTAACGTTCGATCCTCAACTTAAAAATTATTTTATTTGTATTAAAGACTTCAATGCAGAGACAATTACTTCTTTAAAATTAATTTTGTTTTCTTTCTTTATTTGCGGTTGTCAGTATCAAAGGAAAACGATCTGCCTTTATGTATATATTTCTGATATCACACTGACTGAGGTACCGAACACCAGTATTTACTCAGCCGTTTCTTTGGCGTCTCCATATTACAATTACTTATAATCTACCGCATCTACGACTATGATATGCTGACGTTGTCACAGTAATAGCGTAAACACCGGAAGTCGTCTGCCAAGGTGTTCAGACGTCAAGACACGAAAAAGATGGAACATGGTCGGAATTGACATGATTCGAAACAAACGTATTCGAAACTATTTCCGGAATGGGACCCGGATAATGTTATTTCAACTGAAAAAACTACCGGAAATAATCAATTTGACCCGCTTTTTAAAATCATTTTGGATATTATACATCGATCAAATCATTGTCTATAACGCGTTTTATTCGAAGTTGACTTTCTACATAATAAAATATCGTTGTCAGATGCACGCTCTAAAAGTTTTTCGTTCGCCAGTGTGGCTACTGCTACACAAATTATCCTTGCCACACTACCGTTATATTCGCAATATGAGACGTGGCTATCGTCTACCGCTAACACAGAGTTTTTGCAAAGTATATAGTGCTAACATGGATAAAGTCTAATTTGTTGATAAATTGTGATTTAAAATGAAATAAATCTACATCATTTAAAATTAGAGCGACCAACACTTTCTGCATGTCCCTGTATGTGTCCTTGGACATCAGATTTCTCATGTATAGACAAGGTTGTTGAATTACTTCAAACAGTACTCTATAAATATGTCATCATTCAACAGACAACACTATTTTTTGTTCGTTCTAGCTAAAAAAAACCTACCATGATATAACTGATATATTGTTGAAAGTGGCGTTAAACTCTCAATCTGGAAAACAATCTTAAATGATCATTTTATCTCCTTCCTGCATTCCCTGCTATGTATGCATGAATAGACAAAAAGCCTTGAAAATACATAAAATAAAATTTAGTCAGTGTCTGTATTCTCAAGCAATGTTTCAAACAGTTGAACCTGTGGTGTCATTGTAAATGTGATATATAAATTTTGTGAATTATTGGTAAAATTGTCATCCATCGAACAATGGTCATTATGTTTATTTTATGCAAAACGCCATGTTACAAAATGGCCGAAAAATCTATAATTTCGTACCATACTAAATGTTTATTTCAGCTATGTACAATATATAATAATGCATGTTAATAATACATATTAATGACAATGTCTACAAAAATATGTACATTGTTGTAATCTTTCAACACTGAAATCGCCAGCCCGTGAACCGACATGATGATGGATTTTGCAGCATCAGGGCTACAGATCGCGCATCTTGCATGGTCTACCCTTTTTTTTTAAATGCAGAAAATAAAACACAGGAAACTTAAATCTTAATAAAAGATATCCAAGGACGGGTGCAAATGTAAACATTCGCAAAAACGGAAACGGGTACGTTATTGTTTATCTGTCAAAATAGACAAAATTTGGGTCATTACAGATGCAAAATCTCCCGTTTTTATATTAAATGTACAATTACACCGAATTTCTCGCGTTTCATACTTACATAAAAAGTTAAAAGGGGTGAAAATCCTGTTATAAGAACATGTAGAATAATTATATCACAATATTTCACCCGGCATCAGTGTATTTTGGCTATTTCCTCCAATATGTAGGGGTGCGGTCCACCTTGAATCAGTAACAAGAAACCCCGTAGTCTGCGAATATACAACCTAACGCATGCGTCTGATTGCAAACTGACGACATGCTTATTAGCATAAAATCAATAACTAACATTTTACCGGGATATTTAAATATGAAATAAATGAGGCATATACCAATACACACGCAACTAGCAGGGTCTATGACTGACATGACTATGAGAGGGGGTTTAGCCGGTACATCTGTCCGGGGCCCGGAGAGCGTTAGTCATAGACGTCATATTTTTATTTTTTTTCATTTTTTGGGGGGTATTTACAACTATTTTTAGTTTATTTAGAAAAATAATTATGTAAAATTCATTTAGACTTCTGAATTCTGGTTGTTGATCATCACCAGTGGTTTTATTGAATCTCAAATCCTCAATTTTGAGAGAAGTCTCAGCCTGTCCCCGGGGCCCCAAAGCAGTTAAAAATTGTTCCTTATTGCAAAATTTCTCTTGGAGGCCCTGGCGACCAGTATAAGGTTATTGCACGAATATTGCGAGTGCAATGTTATTCTTTTAGAGCAAATATTCAGCATAATGCTATATTCATCGTGAGAATTTTTGTGAAAAGCCTGGACTCACGACAGGACTGTAGAGACATACAACTTAATCAAGTATGGGTCCATCATCTACGAATCATGCAAAATAAAATAAAAAGTGATTTACCTCATGTCATATAATCACTCAATATTTGGCTATATGACATATTTAAAGTAATATTACACCACAATATCATGAACATTTTGGATTAAATATTTTTACTTAATATGCCACTTAATTTAACTAAAATCAACTGCATAACATTAAAAATCCGCTCAAAAGCAGAATTTATGAACAAATCGCAAAATATTTGACAGCAGATAATTACACAGGCACTTGACCGATGGACCTTAATTTCCCCGTGTTTGCCACGGGGGTACGTATTTTCAGGGCTAGTAACGATGTAAGGCCTCTATTTCTGGGTCCTGGGTCCACACGAATACTAGAAATAAACACAAGGTAAGCAACAAAATGGCGGGGCACTGCTAAATTTCTTATTATTGTCGATTTCCCTCATTTCTGAAAAGTAAACGGATAGAATGCACTAACCTTGTGGACCCCCATCAGCTGTTGTGCCCCTGGTTTACTGTCATATTCGTACTATTTTGCATATATACCTCCGACAACCTGTTCCCAAGACCGATTGTCAACTTAGTCGGAGGTCTATTTTGGATTCTCTCGGACTCCAACGTGTCTTTAGAAGAACAAATCTGGCTTACCGAATGCATTTATTTGGCGGACTATTTCAAACTTAGAAAAAAAAGAAAAAACAGAATGAAATGTCTTTTTTAATCACATGGTAGGTATAAAAACAACAGGTGAACAAATATCAATCCTTTGCCACAATGGAACCATATTTGACAAACCCCGGAAAAAAACTGGACTGGCCATCAAAAGACACGTTGGAGTCCGAGAGAATCCAAAATAAACCTCCGACTAAGTTGACAATCGGTCTTGGGAACAGGTTGTCGGAGATATATATGCAAAATAGTACGAATACGACAGTAAACCAGGGGCACAACAGCTGATGGGGGTCCACAAGGTTAGTGCATTCCATCCGTTTATTTTTCAGAAATCAGGGAATTCGACAATAATAAGAAATTTAGCAGTACCCCGCCATTTTGTTGCTTACCTTGTGTTTATTTTTAGTATTCGTGTGGACCCAGGACCCGGAAATAGAGGCCCTACATCGTTACTAGCCCTGAAAATACGTACCCCCGTGGCAAACACGGGGAAATTAAGGTCCATCGGTCAAGTGCCTGTGGATAATTACTGTTGTTAACAATAGTAATGCAAATGATATGCGCGTGACCCAAGATTTGAATTCTTTCGGGGAGATTGTATAACGGGTGTGTTCAATTTGTGTTAAATTATCTCCCTTTTGGAAACCTAGCTGTCAAAAGTAGACATTTATTTTTATGTTGATATGTTTTATTGATATATGTTGTAATGATAAGGCTATTTGTAATATATTTATCGTATTTAAACATTGACAAACTTCTGCAAATCATTTTTTTTAAGAAATTTGCAGAATTAAAATAATAAACATACCATTGTCAAGGTGACGAATGTTTTATATAATATTTAATGTTTACATTTTCAACTCGTTCAAGGAACCATTGGCTAATAACAGTATGGCCTACTAATAAAAATAAAGATACAATGGCCTACATAGTATAACTTTGATGTTTGAAATATAAAAAAAGTATAACTTTTGATCCTGTGTCTGTCTGTCTGTGAGCTTTTTGCTTGGCAACCACCAAGCGAGACATATCCAAACACGTTCATGTTACAGAAAGTGATTGAATTAGTTGACGATGGATACAAAATGAGATTTAGACATATCCAGGTTTGTTCCACTGGGATTCGAGCTTATGGCAATAGGAATTAAGGCTAATAAGTTTTCAATACTTTATATAGTCAACAAAAGGCATGATATAACAGAACATAAAAATCAACAATTGTAAAGGCTTCAAATAAATACTGTACAAAAAAAAATAGATGCAAAAACGACTGTAAAATACCAATATAAAAAATAACCTAGGTAGCACTGAGGTTCGAATGTAAAAAATCAATCCAGAAAAACATGATGTGGCGAGCAGCTAACAAAAAGTGTATATTTTAAAGCATTCTAGGGTTAAAGTTAATCTAAATTTAAAGCCGAAAATTAACAAGATTTAGTTTCCCAATCCCAAAAAACAAATAGATTGTGTACTACTATAGAAGCAGGATCAAAAGTTATACTAAGTAGGACATACTGTTAGTACCCAATGGTTCCTTGAACAAGTTGAAAATGTAAATATTAAATATTATATAAAACATTCGTCGCCTTGACATTGGTATGGTTATTATTTTAATTCTGCAAATTTCTTAGCAAATTTTATTTGAAGAAGGTTGTCAATGTTTAAATACGATAAATATATTACAAATAGTCTTATCATTACAAAATATATCAATAAAACATATCAACATAAAAATAAATGTCTACTTTTGACCACCAGGTTTCAAAAAGGGAGATAATTGAAACGCAAATCGAACACACCCGTTTATCTTTTCTTGATCGGCAATTATCGGACCAAAATTTTCTTCACGAGGTATAATGATCGGCAATCATCGGAACAAAACAACCGAAAGTTAATTAGTCTCCACAACAATGGCGAGGACGAAAAACATGCACATGGATTTGCAGATTTCTAGTTGTTGGGAACATATTTCGACTTGAAACATGCATGCATAGCTTAGTTAAGGTACCGCCGTATTCCAAATGGAATTTTCAGGGAAAATTTTAGTTCAACCCAAACTGGTGTAATATTACTTTAAAGTAAAAATAAATATATATTCAAAGATAAATGTTTATTTATGCTAGTGTTGCCATTAAGGCATTATACCCACATTAAAATCGTTATCGTCACATTTTGTTTACTAATAAAGTATAGTAAAAAGGTCGGATATCAGAACACATTATCTGCTGTGAACAGGTTATTTGTAATGAACTATATAATAGCACAATGACAAATATTGGATCTCGGCTTCTACAGTATATTAATTTTAAACTGATATTGGTGTCTCAAAAATAAAATCAATTTTAAATATATTTTTTTGCCTACAGGAACAGATTGTGATTTTAGGTTGAAATTAAAGGAGAATTTTGATTTGTCAAATATATTGTACACGATATTTGACAAATGCAGAGAAATTATCAGTCTATGGGATAATGACGTACAATATTGATAATATTAACAGAATACAAAAAAAAGTGTTGACGACTTGCCAATCTGCAAATAATATTACGTCAAAAGATTGAACTTTTTTTTTATTCACTTCAATGTTATGTTTTATTGTGATCTCAGTTGTGTTTTAAAAATTGAAAATGAAATTCTTTTAGAGCCGACTTTTCTCTTTGATAATGCCAAAATAACAATCTATAAAATTTACATCATCTAATACGGCATCTGTAGTTGGATATCATCTTCTCTTTTTTTCAGACCATAATTTGTCTTTTGCATTCCAAATTGGCTGAAATTCAGATGAGCAGTACAGGCACTTCATAACACATTTGAAAAAAAAATTGTAAGAAAAAGACTCCAGATTACTGGAAGGGTGCGCGCATGCGCAACCGGAAGTTGCGCAATATCCGCCCTAGTGGGGTCTTTTCACCGGAAATGACGTCATCAAACGTGACCCATAGGGCTTCCCCTGGAACTGGAAGTCACGTGAGTGTCCTTGAGGTGCTTTCTATGGCGTCCGCGTCCTATTTATCATTTGCTAGCCCTTTCACTGGTTATCTGCCCCTTTCCCCGCCATAAGGGGGAGCGCCTTCAATAATTACACAACAAAAGTTTTTCGGATATATTCGATATGTACTCCAAGTAGTCTACCACGTCCGCGTTCTCACTGTGGGGGTACTAAATAACCTAAGAGTCAAATGAATGAAATGGTACATTTGATCACCCAATAGAAGGCCACCAGGCCATGAGATTTTGGGTCTCGGGCCAAAATGAGGTTTTTTTACATTATTGTTATATTTTCAGAGATCTTTTAACGTTTTATTCATTAATTGTTCGTTTTTGTCATATTTTTTCGTGAATTTTCTATCTATAACGACATTTCTTGATTCCTTCCTCTAATTTTCGTGTTTATTCAACATCTTAATCACTATTTTGTTGACTTGCTGCAGTTTTGTCATAGATGTTTACGTTAAGGTGTGATATTTTCATAATGTGTTTCGTTTTGTCTGAGATTTTGTCGTTTTTTTGTGTGTTTTGGGTGGAATTTCAACGCTGCTACTGCCCCTACTGTAGTATTATCCTTGCACATACAGAGTTGTAACTTATTCCTCCACATAAAGAGTTATGTACCCTACTGCAGTGTTAAACCTCCACAAACAGGGCTATGTCTCCTACGGCAGTGTTATCCCCACATAAATAGTTATGCCCCCTACTGCAGTGTTAAACCTCCACATAAAGAGTTATTCCCCCTACTTTAATAGTATCCTATATATGGAAAATATGGAAGAAAGGGAAGTTGAATAGTGAAATGATATGGAAAATATGGAAGAAAAGTAAGTTGAAAAGTGAAAAGATACGGAAAATATGGAAGAAAAGTAAGTTGAAAAGTGAAAAGATTTGGAAAATACAGAAGAAAATTGTGAAAAGATATGAAAAATATGGAAGAAAAGTAGGTTGAATAGTGAAATGATATGGAAGAAAGGTCAGTTGAATAGTGAAATGATTTGGAAAATATGGGAGAAAGCCAAGTTGAATAGTGAAAAGATATGGAAAATATGGAAGAAAGCCAACTTGAATAGTGAAATGATATGGAAAATAAAGAAGAAGAAACCCGAGTTGAATTGTGAAATGATATGGAAAATATGGAAGAAAAGTAAGTTGAAAAGTGAAAAGATACGAAAAATATGGAAGAAAAGTAAGTTGAAAAGTGAAAAGATTTGGAAAATACAGAAGAAAATTGTGAAAAGATATGAAAAATATGGAAAATATGGATGGAAAGTATTATTTTTTTACAAAACAATTAATACTGCATGTAATTTATTTAAGTTTACATTATGCCCTACAGTAAGGGGGAATAACTCTGTATCTGAAGGGATAACTCTGTAATAGGGGACATAACTTTTTATGTGGAGGAATAAGTTACAACTCTGTATGTGCAAGGATAATACTACAGTAGGGGGAATAACTCTTTATGTGGGGGTTTAACACTGTAGTATGGGACATAGCTATTTATGTGGGGATAACACTGCCGTAGGGGACATAACCCTGTGTGTGGAGGTTTAACATTGCAGTAGGGGAGATAACTCTTTATGTGAAGGAATAAGTTACAACTCTGTATGTGCAAGGATAATACTACAGTAGGGGGAATAACTGTTTATGTGGAGGTTTAGCACTGCAGTATGGGACACAACTATTCATGTGGGGATAACACTGCAGTAGGGGACATAACCCTGTATGTGGAGGAATAACACTGTAGTAGGGGCATAGCTCTTTATGTGGAGGATAAAGGGGGTCATCACTCTGTATTTGGACATATACCTGTGCAGAAAGAGAAATACTATATAATACGTATATTTGGAAATCGATTGTTACACTTATATACAGAGATTTACTTGCCCTTGGCAGGTAATATACTAAAACCCTGTTCAGGAAATAAGTTTTCTTACTGCTCTAAAAATAGAACACAGTGTTAGGCTGTTATGTAAAATAAATTTGATTGTGGAAATTTGAAACTCATCAAGATAGGAAAATAACTAGCAAAAATTGAATAAAATCTAAAATTCTGATAAAAATGTAGATAGATAGGTAGGTAGGTATATGTCTTTGTAAATAAAGGGTTAGGTTGATGGTGTTTAATGCCACATTCAACAATTTTACAGTTATATCATGGCAGTTTGTGCATAAAGGAGATATCATAACTGTTAATGCGTGTTTCTGATAACTGGAAAACATTGGAAAATATGGAAGAAAGATAAGTTGAATAGTGAAATGATTTGGAAAATATGGAAGATAAGTAAGTCGAATAAAGAAAAGATTTGGAAAATACAGAAGAAAATTGTGAAATGATATGGAAAATATGGAAGAAAAGTAAGTCGAATAGTGATAAGATATGGACAACATGGAAGAAAATTGTGAAATGATAGGGAAAATATGGAAGAAAAGTAAGTTGAATAATGAAAAGATTTGGAAAATATAGAAGAAAAGTAAGCTGAATAGTGAAAAGATAGAGAAAATATGGAAGAAAGGTAAGTTGAATAGTGAAAAGATATGAAAAATATATGAAGAAAACCCAAGTTGAATAGTGATAAGACTTGGAAAATACAGAAGAAAATTGTGAAATGATATGAAAAATATGAAAGAAAAGTAAGTTGAAATGTGAAATGATATGGAAAATACAGAAGAAAATTGTGAAATGATATGGATAATATGGAAGAAAAGTAGGTTGAATAGTGAAATGATATGGAAAATATGGAAGAAAAGTAAGTTGAAATGTGAAATGATATGGAAAATATGGAAGAAAAGTAAGTTGAAAAGTGAAATGATATGGATAATATGAAGAAAGGCAAGTCGAATAGTGATAAGATATGGATAATATGGAAGAAATGTAAGCCGAATAGTGATAAGATATGGACAACATGGAAGAAAGGCAAGTTGAAATGTGAAATGATATGGAAAATATGGAAGAAAGATAAGTTGAATAATGAAATGATTTGGAAAATACAGAAGAAAATTGTGAAATGATAGGGAAAATATGGATGAAATGTGAAATGATATGGAAAATATGAAAGAAAAGTAAGTTGAAAAGTGAAAAGATATGGAAAATATGGAAAAAAGGCAAGTTGAATAGTGAAATGATATGGAAAATATGGAAGATTTCTGTGTTAGTCATAATTACACCCACGTTTTTCGTGTTCATTGAACTTTTTAATGGCTATTTGTTTGTTTATCTCTCCGTTTGTTTTATGTTTTCCTTGTTTTTTTTCTGTTTCTAATTTCTAATTCACGTCAGAATACCACCAATTTCCTCTCTCTCACCCAGCAGCAACAGCATTTTCCTCTCACACACTCAGTAGTAGCTGCAGCAGCAGCCATATACCCCAGAGCAGCAGCAGCCATAGCGTTGAAATTCCACCCAAAACACGTTACAAACACAAACAAAACGAAACACATACATAGTCAACAAAATAGTGATTAAAATGTTGAATAAACACAAAAATTAGAGGAAAGAATCAAGAAACGTCGTTATAGATAGAAAGTTCACGAAAAAAACATAGCAAAAACGAACAATTAATGAATAAAACGTTAAAAGATCTCTGAAAATATAACAAAAATAGGCTCTTTGGACATGTAAGGGTTAATAAGTAATTCATTAATATATAGAGGTCACAATACAAGTATTTCAACCGAAAACACCGTAGGTGAAAACCATTATTGTAATTATGAAAATAAAATGGCAGGAAAAAGGCAGATAACCAGGACTAGAAAAACGATAATAGAACGCAGATTGCATTTTTTACCTCATTCATCGCTATGCAGGACATAGCATGACAGACGTCACTAGGCTCTTAGAAAATCCCGTGGAATCGACGAGCATTGTACAGAATTCTGCGTTATTACTTGTTGAAAATGTTGTATGAAAAAAAAAGATCAGAAATAATCAGACTGATATAAAAAAAAAAAAAAATTTAAAAAAAAATGAAAGAAAAAAAAATTAAAAAAAAAAAAAAAAAAAAAAATTAAAAGAAAACGTCATTTCCGGTCAAAACACCCGAAAAAAGTGCGGGAAGCACCAACTTCCGGTTACGCATGCGCACACCCCTTCCACCCCTCTTCAGGTGACCTTCGGTCACTACGGGTGACGTTTCATAACGTCACTTCCAGTCAAAAGGTCCCACTAGGGCGGATATTGCGCAACTTCCGGTGCGGATGCGCACACCCAAGGGAACCCCGAAGGGGTCACGTCATTTCCGGTAGCCCTATCGGTCATGCACAATGGTACTACTACAATAGTAGTAGTGCAAAATGTACCGGTTGCGCATGCGCACGCGATAGCTTCCGGTAGCACCTCACAAATGAGGTTTTGTAACCACATAAATACTACTCGCATGCACACGCGATCACTTTCGTGACGTCATTTCCGGTCAAGGACCGCTTCCGGTTCACGTGACTTCCGGTAGCACCCCTGAAATATGGCTTTGTCTGTACTGATATACTAATTGTAGTATAAAATGGGGTTTGGTGTTTAGCACCACTTATTGATGGAGCAAACCAGAATACCCAGAGAAAATCATCGACCTGTCGCAAGTCACTGAAAAACCTTATCAGATAATGTTGTATCGAGTATACATCACCATGAACGGTATTCGAACTCAAAACTTTAGTGGTGATAGACACTGATTGCATAGGCAGTTGTATGTCCAACTACCATACGATAACGACCACGATGGTCCCTAATTGTAGTATAAAATGGGAGAATTGACGTTATTTCAAGTAGGCAACATACAAAATGTTTGTTTTTTTAATCTGACAGAAATAGTTCAAACGGTTAAAGAAACCAAATAACCTATATAATACATGTAAAAATAATACTGATAGACAAGGCAGCCACTCAGACATGATAAACTTATTCCATCAATATTTTGGTTACTAAATTTATTGGAATTCATGCAAAAAGATCACTTCAAAATTAAAGAAACAAGGATTTGCAAATTTTCTACTATTTAGGTCAAGTCTGTTAATACTTTTTTTTGTGGATGGAACCAGTTCTTTTTCTTAATTGCATGTTCAATTTAGAATTGTTCTTATTGCAGATGCTTCTATAAAAAGGTATGACTTCAGTGAGTCACACGAAGGAAAGTCTTACTCATCCAGAACTCCTCGCGACTTTCCCCAAGTGAAAAAACTTGTTTTTTCACTTGGGGAAAGGCGCGAGGAGTTCCGGATGAAGTCTTACTATGACACAAAGACTTCCCATTTAAGACAAAGAGACCACACAGCATGTCACTGCTGGAAATGATACGTAAGGACAGCAAGTGAAATGAAAAGTGCTAGTGATTCAATGGGAGGAGTTACTGGATGCCAAGGTGTCCCTGTCGAAATAAACCGAACACTTGCTGAAGAATCAAATAAACGTAAAACACTTGGGGTTCGTGTTCCTCGATCTTTAGTTTTATGTAAATGTTTTGTAGATCGTTGTTTGTCCTTTTATCTCTTTTCTTTTGGCCGTTGTGTTGTTTGTCCTTCTTCGATTTACTGATTCTGATTGCCTCTTTGGTATCTTCAAATTCTTCTTGGAAAGTAATAACAATGATCTCAAACATACAGTTGAGGTTCTTTGTCAGTTCTTTATAATAATAACATCGCATTAAATTTGTATGACCATCATAAGGAGCCGTTGTGGCCGTGATCGTATGGTAGTTGGATTTACAACTACCTACATGTATGCAATCAATAATTGCTATCCTATCACACTGATGTTGTGAGTTCGAATCTCGACCAGGGCGCGGTGTACAACATTATGTGATAAAGTTTGTCAGTGACTTGAGACAGGTCGGTGGTTTTCTCCGGTTTCCTCCACCAATAAAACTGACCGCCACGATATAACTGAAATATTGTTGGTTATGGCGTTAAATACCATAAAACCAAACCAAATCTATGATAAAATTATATGTCCATAATTCATTTGGTATTGCATTCCATCATGAAAAAAACCCATGTATTAACATGATAAAGATTACACAAGAAACCGACAAAGGGGACGGTTGCAAGGTGTTTATAAAGATAGGACAATGTGACATAAAATGGAGTGAGTGAGTGAGTGAGTGAGTGAGTGATTGTTGTTTAGCGACAATTCAGCAATTTGTCAGCTATATCATGGCGAGAACAAGTTCATTTTCAATGAGATGATGACGAAGTTCGCTTTGTACTAGACCACCACGCCGAGTTTGATTTTTATAGTGCTATCTCACTGAAACAACAATTCACGGGTAGACATGTCGCTCCACTCGGACACATTATTCTGATTCTGAGTCGCCCATTCTTTGCTTTTCTCCTTAATGATGCGTGCTTAGCGGAGAAACAACAAATACCAATTTTATAGTCTTTGGTTTGACCCGATTACTTTCAAAATAATATAAGAATAGTTTGAAGATACCAAAGGGGTAATCAGAATCTGTTTATCGAAGAACAGACAACACAATGGCCAAAAGAAAAAGTACAAAAGGACAAAACATTATACAGAAAACTAAAGATCGAGTAACACGAACCCCATTAAAAAACGAAGGTGAACTAATGATTGATTGATTTTTGGTGTTTAACGCCACTTTCAGCAATATTTCAACTATATCATGGCGACCATTTTAGTGGTGGAAGCAGCCGGAGAGAACCACCAACCATGGGCAAGCAACTGGTAAGCTTTATCACTTGTGGCTGCGAGTCGAGTGCACCTTTTTGTAATTTATAAAGCCGGGGGTGAACCCACGCCGTTTTGGTGATAGGCTTGTGTGAGTTGTTAGGTAATCCAACTACATCTTTCTGTCTTTGATCACTGAATATTGAATCCAAAATATCCATACCATTGTATTCTTTGGATTTATGCATAAAAAATCGCAAGTAGACTATGAGGAATCAAACACATTGTTTTACATCATATGTACATTTTTGTATAAATAATCTTGTATAATGTGTCCTGTTCACTACCACATGTAATACACACAGACTCTAAACAATACAAACAGCTCCAAAATTCTATTTTATCGATTACTTCTGATGATGCAAATGTACGAGTATATATCTGGGTTCTTTTTAAGTCAAATATTCCTGTTCCTTTAAACTTTATGCTGATACTTCTGTGGTATTTAAATCTTCTTTGAGTTTAAATCATCCAGGTTTTTTTTTCTTTGTGTTAACTCTGAAAAAAATACCAAGTTAGTCACTGTACATGTATCAAGCTAAATTTAATAGACAATTTCAATATTTCCACCTTAAATTAAAAAAAAATATGCGTTTTTACATGCTTTTAATACAACCCCTTTATAGAGTGAAAAAAACATAGGCTCCAGGGAGCCTGTTGTCACTCATCAGAGATGTTAGGTATTAAAATGTTGTCTTTTGAAAGTAAACTGCAAGAACAAACTTGATCTGTGTATTATTCATTTAAAGATAGTTTAAAAATTCTAAATTGATGCAATAATCAGATGGACTTACAATGTAGTAACACAGAGAAGCCAACAAGCATCTCCTGAAGGTCCAGCAAATCATGTGTGTGAAATTGTTAGTACCATGAACGGAAACTGTAATTAAGTTAAATTGTTGCCAACAAATGGGGGGAAGGGGGCAAAAACATCAATATTCTTCGTAACTAATTTAAAGGCATACAGGCTGTCAGAATTGATTTTTTTTATATATATTAAAATTTGCCAATATTCGATGTTTTATACTAATTGCAGTTGAAATTGTTCATAATATCATACGTAAATAGCCTAGAACGAAGGAAATACGTCGCTGTTTGATTCACTTGCATCCAGTAAATCATTCAATGTTTACCCGAGCAATATTCATACGACATGACAGTGAACTCATTCTGGAAAGCGTTTGCGCATGTGCGAAACTTTTTGTTGATGAAGGAAATGTGCACAGGGCACAAGTCGAATCGTGGAAGAATAAAAACATTGACGGATTCTATACGAAAACGACACAAAAAGGAGGATTCTGCAAGCTTTGTGTAAAAATTAAAAAAAGATGTTATGCCGACCTACTCCATTTTTCAACACGTAAGCATAATTTAGTAGATTTTTTCGGCCGAATCGTGTTTTGACAGTAGAATTGCATCGTAGTTTTTTATATATTCTTTTTTTTCAGGGGAAAACGCTAGGTGATATCTCTTTTAAATTAGAGACTAAAGTAATGAACTTAATGTCTGGGTTTTTTTCTAAAAAAATTTAATCAAAACAACTCTAGTGTTGTCAATAATATGCAATACAATTTGTTTACAATTTTCCATTTAGTTTATCTCGATCGGGACCCTTTACAGAGTTTGTGTTTGTTTTTATTGATTTCATCACGTATTTCCGATTTTAAGCGTCATTCTTACTAAATACCATTATATAATATTAACTGATTATCCCGGTCTCCGGGATCCAATTTCATTGATATATTTCTTAACGAATTTACATGCATCATGCTTCCTTGGTTATTAATAGCAGTTATCAGTGTTCGGTAAACCTCGGAAAAGCAGCCGACTTATAATTAGGTGTGTTAATGATGATTTCACCGACAGACATTCGAATTCTTTTCACTAATTACGGCATTACAACATATTTGTTTAAATCTGGCTTTTTGTTCAGAACATTTTATTAGTATAAAACATCGAATATTGGCAACTTTTAATATAAACCAACAAAATCAATTCTGACAGCCTGTATGCCTTTAAGTTGCACGTTCAATGTTGATATTGTCATAATTTACTTAAAGACAGAACTTTGTTAAAATCAAAAAATAGTATTTATCCTGCAGTCATTATCATTTTTGTATGATAATTACAGTAGGTGTATATATATAAATACATTTTTGTAAGGTTAAGGTTAGTGTTATGGTGTTTAATGCCACTTTTAACAATATTTCAGTTAAATATGTGGCGGTCAGTTTTATTTGTAGAGGAAACTGGAGTACCTGGAGAAAACGACAGACCTGTCGCAAATCACTGACAAACTGAATCACATAATTTTGTATCACATAATTTTTTTTTATAATTTTGAAATTTTTTGCAAATTTTGAAATTTTCTGAAAATTTTAAAATTTTATGACATTTTTGCAATTTTGACCTTTTTTGTTTATTGCCAGGAGTACCAGATTACTGCATATCCTTACGGAATCGAATTCCACCAGTAACCCTGTATTGGTTTCCGGTTGCGTTGTTTCCGGTGCAAGGAATTTGATCCATTAGTGCTATGGATCTGGAATCAAAATATTGCTATTTCTACCATAGTTGGGACCAATCCCTCTGTTTATCACCCTTCTCTCCCGCTATATCTACCTGCTGACTCTAAGCAAAACTCGTATCAAAGTTCGCGTGAGCTGAGCTGGACTTATCAACAGTGAGCAGGAGTTATCACCAAATTCTCCCAACATTTAAACGATAATTCCTGTGAAGATGACAACAGTAAATAAAATTCAGCAACACCATTAGCTAGTTAACATTTTACTTTTTAAACATATATCAAATTAGGAACTGTCGTGTCTGCAATATCAACAAACATCGTCCTACAAAAATGTACTTGTCACAATTCTTGATAACCTCTGCTGAGACGTCATAATTTTTACGTCATAAGCGAGGTCGTGACCTTTATGTTTTCTAAAACGGAACAGCATTGGTAAACAAAACCGGTAAATTGCCAACTTTGATGTTTGTAATAAAAAAAACCAATGAATATCACCATTAAAGGAAAAATTCAACAATCTTAACATTTATATAAACCTGTAAAAATGAATGGTATATTTGCAAACTACTTTAAAATGAACTATGTTTTGGGGAAGCGTATTTTGAATATTTTGAATCATGTGATTTTTCCCGCGAAAATACAAATATAGATGTATCCGTGTTTATGTTTGATTTAAGGATGATAAACATGTCATCTGAATGTGAATATGATTGATATTGAAAAATATCAGCCTGCTCGACAGAATATGAAGTTTGTGACTCGTTCGCTTCGCTCACTCGCCACCAAACTTCATATTCTGGCTCGGCAGGCTGATATTTTCGGTATCGATCAATTCACATCTAGATAACATATACTTATACGCACTGCATAGTATGATAATCACTGACAATACCATAAATTAAACCGTTTAGTTGTTCAAGGTGTCAACAATGGCGGTGTCGAGGGAAATTAAACCCCCATCAAAGTTCCAGGATTGTGGGACTGGTGATGATCTTGACATTTTGTGTAAAGATAACAATGAAAATCAAGGTGATCTTGAAACAGAAAAACCCCTCCATTGTCATCAGGTCAATGGAAGAACAAACCATGTTACGCTTAGAACCCTACCTGATAGAATTGACCTATGGAAGACGTCAATCATGAATTTCTTTGGTCAAGAGAAAATTACATCTATGAAGGATGCCACAGTACTGAAAGTTATCTGTGACTTTGACACGGAGAAGAATTGTTCAATAAAAGTAAACTTTTACAAGACTGGCGCAGTTGTTATACAATGCAAATTTAGTGACACCTTTTTCACGAAACTCAAAAACAAAGTGCATGAATCCCTCAACAGCAAAGTTTCAAACAACAATCTGAATGAAGATACAAATGAATCTGAATCTGTATTAGATTGTACTCAAGTTGAGCAGGTGAAAGACATGACCTTAAATGACTCATCCATTACATTTGATAAAAAAAAAACCACTTCAATCAACAATTCACTTCGATTCCAATCAGGATCAACACAGATGATGTTCCTAATGAAACTCCGAAAGATCGGGCGACTAAACACAGTCAATTCTTGAGTTCCAAACTTGACAAAATTGTGACATCGATTTCTACTGTAGAATTATCCTTAAAATCATTTGTTGATAAAATGTTTGATCTTAAAGCTGTTTGCGACAGCGTAGTGCCGAACATAAAAAAAACGCTATACCAGATATTATAGAAAACAACTAGAAACTTATAACTGCCACTCAACAGATTGAAGGTCGTGAGGTCAAAATGAAACACTGCAACCAATCAATAGACTCACTACATTTAAAGCTCAATTCTCTTGATACCCAGTTGAAAAAGTCAGCTACAAAAAACGATGTTGCTGCCAAGAAATTGATCTCGAGTGAAAAAACACTGACAGAATTTCGTGAAGAATCTAAAGATTCCATGGAATCTATCTCAAACAAAATTACGGATATGGAAAATAATTTTTCACAGCTAGAAGATACTCGTACTCATTCACATGTGAGCAATACAATTATCAATAACAAGGCTCAAACCAGCGTTTATCATGTCATACCACCAAAACAACAAAACGAAAAAGAGCAACCCAGACTCAACAAATCTAATCAACAGAGAGATGCATCAAACCAAGAGAGGTCACATAGACCAACAGAATGTGAATGCCTAATCCTCAGCGATTCTATTCTCAGACGAATCAAACCCAAAAAGTTTACACCAAATGGAATAACATTGAAACGTTTTATCCGTGGAGGAGCCAGCACATGCTTAAACCGAAATTGGTCCTCACATCATGTTGGCACAAGGGATATCCAGAGCACTGGAAAAATCGACAATGATGAATTTGATTCCTTGATTGATAAAGCTTCAAAGACTTGGCCAGAAGCAAAACATTTTTGTCTTGCTTATTTTGAGGAGAAAGGACAGTTTGGATGACATAACTCATGAGGCCAATGATATCATAGAATCAGAGTGCAAACAGTTTGAATCCATCTCCATGATTAATATTTTTGTGCCAACAGATGATATGTTCTATGAACATGCGCACCTGAACAACAATAAGGGACTACCAGCTATTGTTAAGCACATAAAAACAGCAATGAACATGTACACCGCTACTTACACTCATAGATCACAGAGTTCAATGCGAAAGTTTCCAAGGGAAAACTTTTCAGAGCACCATCAACATTACCCATTCAACCAGAATCATAATGGATTTCCCACTCCACCTCAGAGGGCATTTCAGAGTTTCTCTGGGAACTTTCAAAGGCCTCCGTGGCCCCAGCTACCTCCTCCCATATTGCCGTGACAATTTCCGTGGATGTTTCTACCGCATCAACAACAAAGTCCAGCCGTACATAATTAGATTGTCGTTGTGCTTTTTGAATCATTAGAGTTATGGTTCTTTGTACAAGCAAGTTTTCTGTGCATGAGTAGAATTAGAGTTTAATCAATGAAACATGTACTTACAACTTTAAGTACACCAATATTTAGAATGTCACTTTTTTGTGCTTTTATTATCATTATCATTATTTTTTATCTTGAATCTGTGCTTTACACTCTGTCATGTTTTTTTTTGTGTACAATACTACATGCCATACTTTTTATACATATATATATAATACGTCACACTTTGTCACCTGACTATTTAGTGAGTTGTAATTATACCATCTAATCTTTACAAACTCAGTCTAACTTTGATAGACACCGAGGAAGGTCATTTGTTGATCGAAAATTTTGTCAATATATTGTTTGTAACATCTTCATCGGTATCGTTGCACAATCTTCTAGACTTCTATAATTTATTTTGTTTGTGCTGCATCGTCATGTCTCGACGATCCGTTACTCATTAAGTTCTCCGGTTGGTAGATTCCCTTAGACTTTATATATATATATACTTTTTTTAAATTACCATAAGTATCATTGAATAATGATTAAGCCTTTGAATCCATCATCTTATTATATTGGGTTTTCAATTAAAAAAGTAAAATAAAAGTTGACTCAAAAATTATGTTGAAAAACTGTCTTAAATCAGCAATGTGGAACATCGAGGGACTTACCACTGAAAAGATTAATGACCCACATTTCTTGAAAACAATTTCTCAATTTAGTATTATTGGTTTTGTGGAAACATGGCCGTGGACCAATGATTCAGATAGCATATTCAATATCCCTGGCTTTCATTTCGTGGACGGAAGCAATAGAAAAAAACATCGGAAAGCTAGGCGTAATTCTGGTGGCATTAACATTTTTGTCAAGAACTCTCTTTCTAAAGGAGTAAAAAAATTACCAAAATCCCATAGTGATATTCTTTGGATTAGATTAGACCATTCTTTTTTTCAAAGTAGACAAAGATATTATTTCAGCAACTGTGTACATATCACCTGAAAATTCTAGTCAAAATGTTTTAGATATGGAGTCTGTTTATGAACAATTATTAGTAGATGTAGGTATAGTAGTTTAGGTCATATTATAGTCCAGGGAGACTTCAATGCTTAAACTAATACTAAGCATGATTTTGTACCTTTTGATGTCTTTTCAAGATCTAATACACATGATGTACATTGTGTTTATGATCAAAACTCGCCAAGGAATAACATTGACCCCAAACTTGTCAACAAGAGTGGTAAACTTTTACTTAGCCTATGTAATATTTTTATTAATTTTTAGTTACATTCACTGATTTCGATAGCTAAGTTTATTTATTATTCAATTTCTTGTCCATTGTTATGCCTTTATTTTAATTAATATTTTTAGATATGTTTTCCCTAATTCTCTTAAAATACGCAATTTTCTTCTTTTTATTTCAATTTGGTTAAGCTTTTTGAGTCTTAAAGTTTTTATACCGGTATTTGATTAAATTGGGCATGCTTTTAAATGTATTGTTCTTACTTCACTTATTTTTCTTATTTATGTACAAATTTGTGTATATTTTAAACATGTAAAGCGCTTAGAGCAATTGTATTGTTATATAATGCGCTATAAAAATGCCTTGTAATAATAATAATAAATAATAATAAAGAATCAGGCCTTAGAATCCTAAATGGTAGAACTGTTGGTGATCTACTAGGTAGACACACATGTATCACTTACAATGGTTGTGGCACAGTTGATTACATGCTTAGGTCAAATGAGCTAATAAGCAAAACAGGCTATTTTGAGGTACATGATTATACTTGTTTATCAAACCATTGCATTATAAGTTGTTCTCTGTTAGTTAGTTTTAATTATAGTGGTCATCAATGTCAACTGGACCCCCTACCAACTAATTGTTTATGGTCCCAAGAAGCTATTAACAATTATATATACAAAATATAAATAGTAGTGAAAGTAAAAATGTAATAGAAAGATTTCTTCAGTCTGACTTTGAAGATTGTGATTCAGCTGTTTACTCATTTAATTCCTTTCTTTATGAAAATGCAGCCAAGTCTGCGAAAATAGTAAAACGACACCCAGTCTCAAATTTCATAAACAAAGAGTTATACAAAGACCGTGGTTTTCTGAATCATGTCACGAGCTTCGTGTATCTGTAAAAAAAACTATGAAAAATTAGTCAATAAATACCCAAATAATCCAGATTACAGGCACACATTCTTCTTTTTCAGATCAAAATTGAAGCATCTTTGCAAATATGAAGAAAAGAAATATAGAAATAAAGTCCTTTCAGAGCTTCAAGCGGCATCTGATAAAAATCCAAAAGCATTTTGGGACATATTAAATAAAATGAATAGGCAGAAAAATAGTTGCAATGCTTATGATGAAATCCTGCCACAAGATGAATTCATTAATTTCAATAAATAGCTGTATAGTTGTGAAAAGTCTCCTAACAATTTTCAATCTAATATTGTTAAAGAATCTACATCCATGAAGGGGAAAATTGTCCCTCCTCAACTAGTCGATGACTTGAATAAGGAAATAAGCACTGATGAAATTTTAGAAGCCATTCAGTCCATCCGTAATGGTAAAAGTGCATTCAGTGATATGATTTCCAATGAAATGCTAAAATATGCAATCCCTATTCTGTTAAAACCAATCAAAAACTGTTCAACTATATTATTGAAACAGGACAATTCCCAAAGATTTGGAATGAAAGTTTCTTGGTGCTATTGAACAGAAAGGGTTAGAAAAATGACCTAAATAATTACAAAGGGATGTTCATTAGCTCTAATCTTGGAAAACTCTTTAATAAAATTATATACAAAAGATTATGAAAATTTATGTCAAAATTATGTACAAAAGATTATTAAAATTTATGTCAAACAAAAAATTAATAAGTAAAAACCAAATAGGGTTTAAGGAGAAAGGTCGCACCACTGATCACATATTTACTTTAAAAACTATAACTGATCAATATAAACAAAACAACAAAAAAGTTTTTGCAGCATTCATTGATCTTAGAAAAGCATTTGATACAGTATGGAGGATGGGACTATTTTATAAACTCTTAAAAAATAAAGCCCCTGCTAAACTTTTCAACATTATTTATCCAATGTATTCTGAAACAAAGTGCAGAATGAAATTCTCAAGTTCTAGCAGAAAGAGGGGTAAAGCAAGGGGATGTATTGTATTAAACCTCTTTTATTTAACTATTTTATTAATGATGTGGTAAATGACCTGAATAAAGTTAGTACTGATCCAGTTGTCATTGGTTCAACTTCACTAAATATCCTTTTGTATGCTGATGATATTATTTTATTATCCCAAAGTAAGGCGGGACTTCAGAGTTCCTTGAACATTTTACATAATTTCTGTTCTTCATGGAAGCTGCAGGTTAATACTTCCAAGTCAAAAATAATAGTATTTAATTCCAATGGAAAATCTTTTTTAAATTGTTTTTCTTATAATAATATTCTTCTTGAAACAGTAACAAGCTACTGTTATCTAGGTATTGTACTGAAATACAATGGTAATTTTGAACTGGCAATTGAAACGCTTATGGATAAAGCAAGAAAAGCATATTTTAAAATAAAGAAAACTGTTGGTCTTGACAACTCCTGTGGTCTTCTGGAAAAACCTTTCTTTAATGATTGAAAGCGGAAGGTACTTCAATATCAATAAAAACGAAAGACACTGTCCAATATGCAAAACAGGACAGGTAGAAGATGAAAATCACTTTATTTTAAAATGCAAAAGATTTGAACAAATCAGAAAACACTGAATTTAATTTTTTTTTTAATAATGTTGAGAATAAAATGAAAATTTTATTAAATAACAAATCATACCCCATTTTAAAACTTACTTCCTCTTTCATCTCAAATTGTTTAGCAATAAGAAAATCTTTATTACTGTAACATCTACATCTACATCTACATTGTACGACAATCCATCAATGGTGATGATTACTTGTCGGGCGCAGCGCGATCAGACAAACAATTTCTAAATAGAGTGCAGATCATATAAACAGTGACTAGATAAAATTATATACAAAATTTATTTACAGACTGAAGTTTGTTGTTTAGTTGTAATGGCTTTGGACCAATGACTTAAATTGGTCCAAAGTGGATGCCACGAGTGTTGCATGTGAAAGAGAATTCCATAAGACAACTGTGTGTGGGAAATAACTGTACTTGAAATAATTTGTTCTAGTGTTGAAAAGTTGGTACTGTAAAATGTTAGAATTCCTGGTGTACATGATGGGTTGTTTTACAAGGTAGAGGTTAGGATCTATTGCTACTAAGTTGTGTGTTATCTTATACAACATAGTCACTCTATTGATGTTTCTTCTGTTTTCAAGTGTGTTCCAATTTAGGTGGTTAAGCATAGATGTGTTGTGATACCTTTTTGTTACATATCGGGCTGCTCTTCTTTGTACCCTTTCTATTTTGTCAATGTGTTGTTTAGTATGAGGTGCCCAAATTGAAGAACAGTACTTCAGGTTTGATCTCACCATGGATTTGTATGCCAGACTTTTGGTTTCTTCCTGTTTGATCTGCAAGTTTCTACGCAAAAAGTTTAAGATTTCATTAGCTTTTGCAGTAATGTTATTTGATGTGTGTGTCCCATGACATATTGTTTGACAAAGTGATACCTAAATATTTTGCAGTATTTACCGACTCGAGTACGTGATCTTTGAGTGTTTAATTGAATGCATGAGGTGTGTGTGATCTTGTTACACTTAAAGAATTACATTTTTGCGGATGATACTGAATACCCCATGTTGATCCCCAGATTGCTAGGTTATTTAAGTTCATTTGCAGAGTGACACAGTCTTGGTGGTTTTCTATTGTTCGATATCAGATACAATCATCTGCAAATAAGCGTACTTTAGATGAGACTGATGCTGGTAAGTCATTGATGAACACAAGGAAGAGCAGCGGGCCAAGGACCTACCCTTGAGGAACACCACTGACAACAGGCATTTGACTAGAAACTTCACCATCAAGAACTACCGGTTGTTGCCTATTGTTAAGGATAGCAGAGATCCAATTCCAAATGTTTCCCCTGATGCCGTAATTGTCTAATTTTCTTAACAGTTTCTTGTGGGGGACCTTGTCAAATGCCTTAGAAAAAATCCAGAATAATTAGATGTTTGTTTACCAGTATGTAGGTTGTATAGTAGTTCATGACTGAGTGTAAGTACCTGTGTTTCACAACTGTACTTTGATCGGAAGCCATGTTGACAATCAACCAAGATGCTATGTTGATCAAGGTGTTTTAACATGTTACTAACAACAATATGTTCAAGAAGTTTACAACATATACATGTTAATGATACTGGCCTCACCTCTTGATCAAAATGTATTGAATATGGTGATTAGAAGAGGTGCAAATTCATGTGCATATTGTTTGAGAATGCGTGAAGAAATTTCATCAGGACCTGTGGCTTTAGATGGATCTAGTTTGTTTAATAGTTTTTCAGTACCGTTGGCTGTAACTGTGATGTCAGGCATAGATGGATAATTATCTGTGAGAGATAAGGGTAATAACAAAATTACCGAACACCGAGCAATCTTCCAAAAGGAAAGGCAAAATTCAACAAACAGACAAAATCAGTCAACAACCGGAAAACTGGGAAAACCGCAATGGCCCTGACTTGGTATAGGCATTTCCAAGGAAATGGTGGGTTGAATCAGATTTTACGGCGCCAAACCTCCCGCTTCCATTACGGTTAAAAGGTTCCGGTTGTCACTATAACAGCATTTTTAACAATAGATCTTTTTATTCTTAAAAATATGGGCGCGGCCATTATCGACTTCCGAGTGTGTCCGCCATTAGTAAAGTGTCAAAATCTTATGTTCTCGGGGTTTATCGATACGCTAATGTATGATTTCTCTAGTACAGGTGTCACAATATACTGTTATTTCGGCTTGAAATTCAATGATAACACCTGCTATGAAGTGATTTTTAAACGGAGATATAATGACAATGATATAATGACAACAAATAAATTACCTGGTATGTATTTTTTTTTAATTACCGTTATATTCCCCATACAAAATCAGTATAAATCCTACTTGATTAAAAACTACATGCCCTTTTTTTCCTTTTTGTTGCTTTTCAAGCATAACAAAAAAGGGGTTATCAAATTAATATTTTGTATGAAATTAAAAAGTAAATATATAAATTATAATATACGCTTTTTGAAATTATTACTATACGATTTAAAGTGAAGTAATAATGATAAAAAGTGTGCCTAACTTATAAGAAAGAACTTAACTTTGAATGTGACATCTTAAGGTGCATTTTTCAATTCTGTTTTATTTTATTTATTTTTTGTTTGTTAAATTGTAAAACAAATTAAAACTTTTTGTCGATCAATTTCTTTGTAGGGATCTGTAGTGAAGATGAAAAGGAATTTAAGCTTTATCAAATTAAAACATCTGAATATCTGAATTTCTTTATCTGAAAAAAAAGTTTCATGAGGAACCTAATATAACTATTTGCTCCCAGGTTTCAGATACGTGAACCGGACGGGCATTTTTCACCCCATTTGTCTTCTTTTTTAAATTTCTTTGCTAGGATTTCATAGTTTTATTTTGATTTATTCTTTAATTAATATGTTTTTGAAGATTAATTAAAATTTAATATTGACGTGTTAAGGATGTGGTAGCGCTTTCTAGACTTGTAGTCTGCTGAAGGTCGACCGTGTCAACAGCGATGCGATGTTTCCCGGGTTTGGCACTTAGGGGAATAGACAGTCGTGTCATTGTGCAACAAAGGTGTTAAATTCATATTGTAGAAAGATAACTATCATTATAACTGATAGTTAACTGTGTATTGCATAACAAGTTATAGCAAAGACATCACTAAAACACAACAATTTAATTTATGTATTGGGTTGATTCTTAAATGTATTTGATTTGCAATATGACAGTTAAACTCTACCCCCTTCCCACAAAGGGTTAAAAATGATAAAAATATATATAACTGAATTATAATGACAAAAAACTAAAAGAAAAAAAAATCGCCGAATTTTGTTACAGGACATCATGTCGTTCATTTTTACTTCTTACAGAATCAAGATTTATCTCTTTGTAAATTGTTAATTATTTTATGCGGCTTCTACATGAAAAACAATAATTCCTACACTGCTCACTTTGTTCCCGTTTCCTTTGTTTATGGTATTTAAGCTTTCATTTAAGACAACATTTAACTCAGTTTGTTTCCCCTTTCTATGTTATCCTCTACCGCATACGGTAGGAACATTATTCCTCCACATATTTGCTACTCTATCATTGTGCAAATGATTGATTTTTTGGTCAATTGCATAAGTGCTCCCTACATCATAAAAATATGCTACTTTGTGGCTTTGTGAAGTGAAAACAATATTCGAAGGGAACTTAGTTCTTTTGTACAAAATATATACCGTTAGTAAAAAAAGGTGTATTGAAATTCTGCCACATAAGCAATGTTAAAATCTGAATAGCTACAGATCGATCTGTTAGCTCACATCTGGCAAAATGACTAGCTAATTCTTTAATTTTGATAATATTGATGACCGTATATATTTGTCCGACCTGGTCCTGAACTTTGTGATTCTGAACAATTTAAACAATAACCGTTTAAGTTCAATTTAATAATCCATATTTCGAAATATTCGGCCAAAATCACGGGAATAAGCCATAAAATATTAACTGAAGAGTGTTTATCTAATCCAATTATGAATACTGATTAATCGTAACTAGTGTAAACAACCGATTGTCACACTTTCGTAATGGCGGACGATAGTAACGCCACCTAGTGTCCACGAACGATAACTAGGTAATCACCGATTTCTGAAAACGTCCATACTGGGACAAATTAGGTATAATAGTAGTCAACGCAGTACTTTATGAAAATCCATCGTTTAGTATCGTCTCTGCAGAACGGTTTAACGATGGCAGTTCTTCATTTTCACATTCAGGTGTAAATACAGAGTGATTTTGTATGCTTAAAATTTCTGCTTTTTGTCTTGTGTCATCAATAAGCATACCCTCTTGTCTCAGAGGTGCAACTCCTGAGCTGTCTTTGTTACGTTTGTTTCTATAAATTTATAAATGCATCGCTAATATTACCTGTGGGTGTTTCCCCACTTCAACTCGTAAATTTACATAAAAATCGGAGATATTTTGTCATAAAACTTCACACATGGTTTTGTCTGTCATATTTCTTGAAGACAAACATAAAATTGTATTGCATTTATCAATATTTTATGAGTATCAACAGTTTTTTCAACACTGTATCTGTTTCTCGATACAGCCGCCCGATTACAGTGACCCGTGATCCACTTTAGCACGTTCTACCAGTTTTTTTCTTAATAATGTTGTTTAATTATTATTTCGAAATATATGATTAATTTTTATGTATATCTTTCAAAATAAGAAAATGGTTGGAAATGCAAGACGTGCCTAGAGCTGAGTGGATTGCAAATTTATCAAAACATCGAATTTTGTTCAATCTCTAGCACAAATCAACCCGTGGTGTAGTCCGAGATTCCTCTGACGGCTTTTATGGATTTGCTGTAGCCGTGGGACGTCAGAGAGCTATACATACGGAAAACAGCAGATTTGCTTCTCCAACACTGGGTCAGCACATTTCCACATTTCGTGGCTATCAGATTTTATTTTCTATCAGAAACCCTTATATAAATCGCTTAACCAATCATTTTTCTATTCATTCATAACCATCTTACCCTCAGAAAGTGGTGTTACACTCCATTACAGCACGATTTTGCCTTAGATCCTATGATTCCGCCATTTGTCTTCCATTTTTCAAACATTTGTCACGTGACTATGAGAAACCACGATTACCGCAATGTATCATGGGAGATAATTTGCATATAAACAAACAAATATTTTTATTGCCAATCATACACGCCTGTTAAGGCAGATCAATCAACATAAAATTTAATACAGTTGATTATATTGATTGGTAATGATTTTAACAGCAATAGTGAATTACAGATAACCATAAGAAAAAGAAATGATGTAGTACCTTGTCCAAAAAGGGGGGACGTAACACATGCTCTTTCCGAAGCCCGTTGGTAACACTCTGCCATTGAATCTTTTCTTTCCAACACATTCTGTATTATTTCCTTCTGCTCTGCTTTGATCTGTAGATGGACTGTTTGCCCTGCAGAATACGCTTAAATGTATCGTCTTCCATGTGATTTGAATGTTGTTTACGTATGTAAATAATGCTCAAAATAATTTGGCGCGCTGCATTAAGTAGCTCCAATCATGCAATGCGTTACTGTCATCATTCAGTTAGTATCGAGAGATGACGTTTGTAGATTCGAAAATGGAAGTCAAATGACGGAATAATAGGAGCTAAGGCAAAATCGTGCTGTAATGGAGTGTAACACCACTTTCTGAGGGTAAGATGGTTATGAATGAATAGAAAAATGATTGGTGAAGTGATTTATATAAGGGTTTCTGATAGAAAATAAAATCCGATAGCCACGAAACGTGGAAATGTGCCGACCAAGAACTGGAGAGGCAAATCCGCTGTTTTCCGTATGTATAGCGCTCTGACGTCCCACGGCTACAGCAAATCCATAAAAGCCGTCAGACGCCAGAGGAATCTAGGACTACCCGTGGTGTAACTCTCGGAAAATAATTGCAACTTTAAAGTTTTGTGACCCAAGGGCGAGTTTGGTGGAATTCAGAACACACCCTTTATATCTTTCATTCAAGAATTGTGAGTAATATTACTCTGGATAACCAATTATACAGTGCTCTGTTCACCCTTTGAAAGACTAAGATAAGATAGAGATACGTTTTTAAAGTAGACATGTCAAAACAACAAATTACAGCACACGCTCTGAAAGACTGGGACTATGATTGCACGTAGCTTATCCAAATTGTTGCGGTTTTGTTGTTGATGCATAGAACTGAGAATTCTTCTATATTGCGGAGCTTGTGAGACTTCGAAATACTACTTCTTTTGATATCGGAAAAATCCGTACATGTTTTTGTTTCACCTCTACGGAGTTACGTCCCTTTAACTTAGTACAAAAAATTGAATGCGTGTGAAATTTTTGACAAGCATTACCATATAATCCCAGGTTTAAAGGTAATCAAAGTTGATAGATAATTATATCATTGATATAGACTAGATATTGATAGATTAAATTCACAGCATCTGATAACTATCATCGCAGAAAACGACACAAATCCCTATTCTTTTCAACCGCATGGCCATGGCCATGGGGTATCCTGCCGATTCCTGGCGTTACCAAATTTCGATAACGTAACAACTTGTTGTTTTATGTCACGCTTCCCGTAGATTTTTTTGTATGAAATACTTTAATAAAATTAAATTACTAATATAGTTGTTTAACTATACAAAAAAACAGTTTGACTGGTGTCAATCTTGTGAAGTTTGTTGTTTTTACCACAGGGGCTAGGTGCGTCCGAAAAAATAAAAAAAAATAAAATACTATATAATACTACAAGGGGGCGAACTCACTTGCTTCCATTTTTTTAAGTCGTCGTGTTAAATTGATCGTAACTTCGGAACGCCTTAATATTTTCAAAAAATGTTTCCACCAGTCGAAAGTCAAGTAATTTTCCTTTCCAAAGAGACCCCAATTGAGAGTTCTAACGGGCTTTTTGATTGGCTGAACAATCTGTTTCAGCCAATCAAAAAGCCTGTTAGAACTCTCTTAATTTTCACGTCTATGGCGTTTGTCAAGGATGCAAATGGGATTTTTTCAAAAACAGACTTAAAGGACATATAAATTGGCATAAGGTAAGAAATTTTATCATAATTTGAATGGATGAAAGTATTTAGCTAGTCAAAATGACTCGTTTACGCATGGGAAAGTCTGTACACAGATGGGAAGTGGTCATCCCAGGGTTTGTACGACTTCGGATTTTCACGCCGTTTTGGTTCGTGTATGATACCTCAGCAGTTCGGAGGCCTACACTAATAATTGGGGTCTCTTTGGAAAGGAAAATTACTTGACTTTCGACTGGTGGAAACATTTTTTGAAAATATTAAGACGTTCCGAAGTTACGATCAATTTAACACGACGACTTAAAAAAATGGGAGCAAGTGAGTTCACCCCCTTGTAGTATTATATAGTATTTTTTTTTTTTTTTTTTTTTTTCGGACGCACCTAGCCCCTGTGGTTTTTACCTGATAGAAAATGGCATATCCTAATTTCGATAGGGGAGGTAATTTCAACTCATTCGGCCCAAAAAAATATCGTCCCCGATATATCTCGGCCCAAAAAATGTCGACACTAATCACCAAGTTCGAAGATACTGTGTCTGAAGTATATATTTTTTCAAATATTTTTTTCTCTCAAAAATTGCAGACTGCTAGAAATGTAGAAAAATGAAATATTTTATGAAGCCTCAAGATGACCTTTGATTGTAGTTGATAAAATTCGAGATTTTTTTAATGGAAAAAAATGCTTAATTTAAAAAAAATAAATATACAGACATAAACTTACCAAAAAAATCATAGATTTAATTAGTTTTTCATTGCTAGCACATTATTCTCACTTCTGTAAGTTGTCATTTTTTAAAGACGCATCTGAACGTCATTTGAACAATTTCATAATATGACACCTTTGGCTTTCCATACTTTTTATTTTTGGACAGGGATTCCACTATGTTCTATTTTTAGAATATATTAGCGTAAATGTAGACGATCAAGACAGTGACAGTTCAGTGGATTCTAATTAAGTTTTCATGAGGAAAATCAACGATTTTCATTTAAATCAAAATGGTATTAGTGAAAACATAGTTTTTCTAGTCTAGGATGAATAAAATAAGTTGCCTCTCTAAAAGACATTTTCTCGATTTTTGTTTACTTGTGGTAGACGTCAACACTAGGTCGTTCTATACCAGATACTTTTATTTACCAATTATGTGCCCACGAGGGGCATGAATATTCACATATATAATTATTTAAAACATAGCATGTTTAACAAAGACAAAGATACAATAACATATATTTATAACATGTCATTTATATGCTCAGTGTGGTTGATATGTTTTAATACATTGAGCTATGATATATGTATCATATAAATATGATGAAAAATAAACGGTGATGGCGTCGCCAGTATCTGAATGCAACACTAAAAATACTGACCTATCGAAGTTAGGTTCTTATCGAATTTCGGATACTGCACAATATATAAAGAGACCCGTGTATTAATACCTCGAATATATGAATCCGGGTCGTTTCGCCCCTATTCCCGTTTGCCCCGGGTCATTTCGCCCTCATTTATTAATAGTGCTTTAAAAAATGAAATATGGAAAATACCATTGCAAATATTCGTATTTTGGATGTTGTAAGGTTTGTTCATGGGTACTTCCTCAATTGATGTAACGTTATGTTGGTTAGTCTAGCTTACACGCAATGTAACGTGGACACTTAAATTTATCGCCATTATATATTTATTTATATACGTACATGTCACAAATGATCATCAATTTGTTCAAATAACTATAAATTCTTGCATAGTTACATAGCACATATACTCAAGAGACTTTTAGACTAAATAAAACAACGTTGATTTTTTCACAATTTACTAAAAGTACCAAAAATATGTTTAATAGCTTAATTTTTCCATCAACTTTGTCGGTCTAGAAAGTAACTAAAAATAGCACCAAAAATCCCAAATCGGGTTGAAATGAAACGTAAACAAACGGACGACATTTCTAAAAAATAGCAACTATGGTTTAATTATTGGACATTTTACAAAGCATGGTATCGGGGTAAAATAAAAATGTCTGCTATTTCTAAGGAAAAGATAAAAATACGTGTACTTGCCAATTCAGCTTCAAAATCGGACATTCAGTATGTCATTTCTTAAAAGTAAAAGCAAATTTCCGAAAATTGTGAGATGTCTGTCATATTATTTTTATATCATTGTAAAGCTGATATCATAAAGATTATAGATATATTTAGTTTATTAATTTAGGGTTTCTCAAAAAGTATTCATCCAAAAATAATGAACTATACATATTATTAATCCTTGAGATATAAGCTTTAAAATGGTGTAACATTTATTTGACAGACATTTGCCACCGAAGAAGCAAAGATTACTAAATTTGCCAGGACAAAAGACATTATTTAACTTTTCGTTTAGTAATAGTAAAGATGATAATAACAATCCAGTTGATACAAATACAAATACTGCCATTGACAAAAGTACCGATCATGGCGATGACATTAACAAGGGCGATGACCCTGAAAGTGAAACTCAAAATGAAAGTCAAATGTCGGAATCGAACAATAAAACTACTGAAACCGAAAGTGAAAGGTCCGAACACCGTAAATATAGACGGGTTTCAGAAAAACTTTGGCCCTGGCTTTACTTAAATGAAAATAAAATGTTTTGTAAAGTGTGTATATGAAAACTGGGAAGAAAAATACAATGACAATCGGTTGCACAACTTTCAAAACCGAAAAATGCATGTAAAGAATGGCCCATTAATTTTCTGAATGGCCCATTGAAATTTTGAGGAAGGGACCATGCCATGGGCCCATTTAGTAAAAATCTTTCCCTATCACTGCAAAATAAATACCGCAATACCATAGAACCCGCAATATCATAGGAAGGGAGTATACCAACAATTGAAACTGAAATTGAAGAATTTTCATTTGATGACTCTGTTGAGGACAATGAACCCTGTTGTATTTGTGGAGTAGTTGAACCAGCTGCATTAAAGACCCAATAATACATAGAATTTGTCAACTGGGCTCAGTCACAGGCACATGGGGCATGGATTTTGTTTCCTCCTCCCCCTTTTTTCAAAATTTCATAATCATTCGTTTTTCTTCATTTGACAATATCAGTAGACGTCATACATACATCATGAATAATACGTGTATTCTGTGTACTGTATCAGTCGAAAAACTGTGGACACAGAATACACATATTATTCATGATGTATGACGTCTACTGATATTGTCAAATGAAGAAAAACGAATGATTACATTTGTATGAAAATTTTGAAAAAAGGGGGGGTTGTAGAGAAAAGGGGGGAGGAGGAAACAAAATCCATGCGCCTGTGATAATTTGTGGAAATAATGTTCAGTACAGTTTTTAATCAAAGTTATTCAGACTGTTTCTGTGTTTTAATGAATTTAATTTTGAACAAATATTATGGTAAAGACATTGGATAATGAAACATTAGATGGACCACAGCAAATTGTTTTCCTGGCTTACCATAAATCGAAACTGTCAATGGAGTTATCTGCCCTATCAAATCGAGGTTATCTTGTTTCCGATTCAGTTGAGATTATCACAGGTGCTCGTAGACAGGACCCCATGTCGTGGTACTGCCCACCAATTTATTTTCGTTTATTTTCTTATTTCTGACATATTTCGCTTGGAAAATATATGGGAATACTGACAGAGAGGTTTTCTGACACGTCCGGGTCGACTGATGTATATATAGGGAAAAGGTAAGTCACTTTCCTTTTGTTTACCAGAGGTACCACTTGGTTTCAAACTCAAAAAAAATAATTATAGCTTAACAAACATCACATGTCTGTGGCTTCCTTCCTTACAATAATGAATATACTCCTTAGAATCGGTCACTTTTATCCATTCGAATCACAATTGACGGCTCCGTTGAACGATTTTATCCTTGAAAACACTCGTTGTTGTCGACATTTTGATTTATTTTAGTAGAAATGATGGAAGTGATGTAAGCACGACCTCTACTCTAGTGGCCTTTCGAGACGTTCCGAATTTTGCCTGAAACAATAAAAAATACTGAGAATTACGAATGAAAAGTCCAGGAAATTAAAAGGCGAACTTTTTTTAACTCGTTAGCTTATTGCATTTAATCAACTCCTCTAAAACCACTGGGCCAATTTGAACCAACCTTTGGTGGAATGGTCTTTGTGTGGTCCCCTTTCCGAATTGTGTCCCAAAATCCCCCCCCCCCCCCCCCCCCCCGCCAACTTGGTTGGCTGCATTACTAAAAATAAAAAATTCGGCAAAAAATTATCTTCTCTGAAACTGCTGGGCCAAGCTATGGTGGAATGGTCCTCTTTGAGAAATGTGTCCGCCAACCAAGATGGCCACCGTTACTAAAAATAGAAAATTTGGCAAAAATAATCACTTAAATTTTTTTTTCTCTGAAACTACTGGGCCAATTGGACCCAAACTATGGTGGAATGGTCTTTAGGTGGTCATCTTTCAGAATTGTGTCCGACGACCCCGGCCGCCAACCAAAGATGGCCACTGCAACTAAAAATAGAAAATTCAGCAAAAAATCATTTAAAAATTATCTCCTCTGAAACTGCTGGGCCAATTGGGCCCAAACTATGGAGGAATGGTCTTTAGGTGATCCCCTTTCAGAATTCTGTCCGACGACCACGGCCGCCAGCCTAGATGTCTGCCATTACTAGAAATAGAAAATTTGGCAAAAAATCACTTAAAAATAATCTCCTCTGAAACTGCTGGATCAAATGGGCCCAAACTATGGTGAAATGGTCTTTAGATGGTCCCCTTTCAGAATTATATCTGACAACCCCGCCCGCCAAAGAAGATGGTGGTCATTGCTAAAAATAGAAGATTCGCAAAAATTCACTTAAAAATTATCTCCTCTGAAACTACTGGGCCAGTGGGAGCCAAACTATTGTGAAATGGTCATTAGTGGTCCCCTTTCAGGATTGTGTCTGGTGAGCCCATGCAACCTGCATGCGAGATTGTCGCCATCAGCAGACATAGTTTTTACATAGGACCATGGGTTAAATGCTTAAAAATGTTCTACTGTGAGTCTGTGAAAGCAGTTGCCCATGCAATTTAAAGCAAACATACATGTACTTTCGGGTATAGAACATTTATTTTTTGTCTGATTTTGATACATTTTTTTTTAGATTCCTTATTAAATTATCTTTCAACGGATTTGACTACAGAATCTTCCATATACTTAGCAATAATTATGGCTTTTCTTTTTTGGGGCCAACTTTGAGCCAGGTGAGCGATTACAGGCTCCTAGGAGCCTCTAGTTTGTAAATTGGTTTCCAGGACCAGCAGGTTTGATAAATTAATAATGGGTCACTCATGCTCATCCACAATCAATTTTTCATAACACATGTTACTTACAAGACAAACAACATTGGATAAAGAAATATAAATTTGACTTTTTAGCTAGAGTTGTCTTTCTTTCCTAACTTCACTATTGAAGTAGAACAAACAAATACTATCTCCACTTCCAAATGCAGATTATCATATACTTGTAGAGATTATCATATACTTGTAGATGATAAAGCTAAAAGTTTACCCTGTTGGGCTGTAATAAAACTTTGAGTTTTGTTTAAAATAATAAGAGGAGTCATGTTTATTTCACAGTTTCACAAGAATGGTCCAAGTGGGCTGATAAAGCAAGTTTATTAACTGCTTCCGGAATGTTATTACATGCCTTTCCGTCAATGTCCGTAAGTTCACTTCGTGAATTTCCGGAAAACTGTGTTTACAGACACGGCGGATTCAACTGTTTTATAAAATATTTGCACAGAAAATTATTAACTACCAATTTCTCTCTTATGATACTGAAAGTGCTTAAAAAAACATGCATTTATTGGATTTGTATATTAAAACAATAATTTTCTTGTTCTATAACTATATACATATATTTAATTCTAGCCAAAATTACTAAACAGTTTGGTACAAATCGGTTATTTCCTCTTGAAGTATATGATAAACACATCATAGCATGTCATTTTTCATATACCCTTTATTAGCCCTCGTTCATATATCATCCCTTGAACCTATCAGCTCTCTGGCTGATATCATGACCTCAGGCTGATAAAGGGTATGATATAAAAAATGCCATGTAATAATGTACAATGTATGACATACCATAACTACTATATTTTTGTGTGTGCCTACTTTTTCAACTATTTTCATTTTGGGAGATTTCCCAACTTTTAAATAATCTTATTTTTTGACTATTAGTTATTTAGACGGTTGGGAGAAAATAAATAATTTATTTGAAAATCGGTAATGTATTCTCCTCTTCTGTATGCATGTGTGTATACTAATGTACATATATGTCTCCCTTTCAATGCCCCATCTTATCTAGCCAAGGGTTGCAATCCACATCCCATCCTCTTTATCCTGGCTTTGCAGCTTTAACTGTAATTTTGTAATTCCTGAGCACTGCCATTTCGGCATTTGAATTTTGTCAATTATGTCCCTTGGGCCAAAGCAAAATATACATTGTATATGTGTTTCAAGTTTCTTGTCAGACCCTAATGTACTGTTGATAAAAAAAGAATGCACCCAAAAACAGTAGCAATTTCCAGAATATTTTTGTTTTTGGCCAATGAAATATGAAGAAATGATGATGCTTTGTACAACAGAAATCAGTCAATGTTAGTGGTGGCTATTAAAATACACAACATGGTTATATAGATGAAATAAATGACATGTTTTATCGTGTCACTTTAGAACCGTGTCCATGATGCAATGATTATCGTGCTATCTTCGAGTGCGGTAGATCATGGGTATAAGCCCCTGTTGGGTCAAACCAAAGACTGAAATTGGTATGTGCTACTTCTATGCTAAGCACACAGCTTTATGGAATATGGACAAAGATTGATTGGCTCTGTATCAGGATAATGTGTCGGAGTGGAGCAACATGTCTACCCGCAGACTGTTGTTTCAATTCAGTAATATATACTAGCACTATAAAAGATCGAATTATAATTTTAAGTGTGTTTGTCTAGCTAGTACAAAGTGGACATCATCATGATTTCAATGAATGTAATTTGTTCTTGCCATGATAAAGCTGATAAATTGCTCATTTGGTGTTGAGCAACAATCACTGACTAACTAACTTTATATTTCAGATTCCTAGTAAGATAATTTGTTGAACGAATTGACAGATGGTGATATGGAGAAGCCTAATCGTTTGAAGGGAAGAGATGTATTTGTCGATGAAGAAACATGTGCATTCATTCATTCTGTAAATTCAATTTCCAAGAAGACACCAGAAGAATGGGAAGAACTAGGAATTTTCTACCGTCATGGAAGATGGACAAAGGCGGAATCTGAGAGATTGCTAGAGAATTGGGTGTCATATCTTAAGGAGAACCCATCAATCGTTGACCCTAGCGAATTTTTCGACAGAAGACATAACAGGGAAATAATTAGATTTGCTCATAGAACTCGTTTCTATATTCACATTTCAAAGACATTAAATCGTTCTACATTTTCATGTTATAGTAAACTTGACAGAATGGTACATAGGGTGACCATGAAAACTGATACATATTCAAAGAAGGAAACAAAGAAATTGAAAAAATATATCAGGCGATATGGATTTAAATCCCAGAAAATTGCAGATAAAATGGGACGCAACCCACAATCTATTACAGATAAATATCGTACAATTTTTAAGGAGGTAGCTTCAGGGAAATGGACAGAAAATGAAGATCAGACACTTGTAACAGCTCTCAAAAATGTCACTGGAGTTGACGATATATCCAAGTTAAAATGTTTAGAAATTCCGTGGAGGAAGGTTGCCGAACAAGTGCCTTCACGGCACGAGGAACAATGTAGAAATCATTTTTTATATATAAGACGTCTGAAATTGCATGAAAATTTAAATACTGACACAATACGTTGGAGAAAAGCACATAAACGTCAATTAATTGAAAAAATATCTGAAGCCCAACTGGAGGTAGAAACAGATATAGACTGGGTTGAACTGCATGAATCATTTAAAGGAATCTTTCCTTCTCCACATTACCTGAGAACAAAGTTCATTGCTATGAAAAGTAAGATCAAAGATTATCAAAAGGAACGTTTTCCTGATCTTATAGATATTATGGCAGAGAAATATATTGGCACATAGATATTTTTGATATACACAAGAAAAAACTGCTCAAGGTGAAGGCCATATTTGTAGTAGATCATTTATTAAGGACACTGCATTAGGGTCTTAGACAGTATCAACAATGCTTTTATTATCATGTATAACTGTATTGTATAGAAAGAAGTACAATGTCAATGACACGGAAGGGATTTAATTTGAAATTGTTTTTTTTCAATGTCTTCAGTTTGCTTCATGTAACCAATTAAATACTGCAGACAACAATAGTGCTTTTAATTGAATATCGGGTTAGCTATAGGGTTATTGTGTTTAACGCCACTTTCAACAATATTTCAGTTATATCGTAAAGCTCAGTTTTATTGGTGGAGGAAGCCGGAGAAAACCACTGACGTGCGGCAAGTCACTGACAAACTTTATCACTTAATGTTGTATCGAGCTCACCTTGTCATGTGCAGATTTCAAACTCACAACCTTAGTGGTGATAGTCGCTGATTGCGTAGATACAAATGTAAGTGTATATCAAACTACCATACGATCACGAGCACGACGGCCCGTGGTTGAATATTGGTAATTTTATGAAAAATTATGTATCCAGTATAAATGGGTTTCTTTTGTCAAATCTTTGAAGCTGTATCGGTGGTGTAATGGTTAGCGTGCTCGTCTCAAGTGTGGTAGATCGTGGGTTCATCGGTGGTGTAATGGTTAGCGTGCTCGTCTCAAGTGTGATAGATCGTGGGTTCATCGATGGTGTAATGGTTAGTGTGCTCGTCTCAAGTGTAGTAGATCGTGGGTGTAATGGTTAGCGTGCTCGTCTCAAGTGTAGTAGATCGTAGGTTCATCGGTGGTGTAATGGTTAGCGTGCTCGTCTGAAGTGTGGTAGATCGTGGGTTCATCGGTGGTGTAATGGTTAGCGTGCTCATCTCAAGTGTGGTAGATCGGTGGTATAATGGTTAGGGTGCTCGTCTCAAGTGTGGTAGGTCGTGGCTTCATCGATGGTGTAATGGTTAGTGTGCTCGTCTCAAGTATAGTAGATCGTGGGTGTAATGGTTAGCGTGCTCGTCTCAAGTGTAGTAGATCGTAGGTTCATCGGTGGTGTAATGGTTAGCGTGCTCTTCTCAAGTGTGGTAGATCGTGGGTTCATCGGTGGTGTAATGGTTATCGTGCTCGTCTCAAGTGTGGTAGATCGGTGGTGTAATGGTTAGCGTGCTCGTCTCAAGTGTAGTAGATCGTAGGTTCATCGATGGTGTAATGGTTAGTGTGCTCGTCTCAAGTGTAGTAGATCGTAGGTTCATCGGTGGTGTAATGGTTAGCGTGCTCGTCTCAAGTGTGGTAGATCATGGGTTCATCGGTGGTGTAATGGTTAGCATGCTCGTCTCAAGTGTGGTAGATCGTGGGTTCATCGGTGGTGTAATGGTTAGCGTGCTCGTCTCAAGTGTGGTAGATCGTGGGTTCATCGGTGGTGTAATGGTTAGTGTGCTCGTCTCAAGTGTAGTAGATTGTGGGTTCATCGGTGGTGTAATGGTTAGTGTGCTCGTCTCAAGTGTAGTAGATCGTGGGTTCATCGGTGGTGTAATGGTTAGCGTGCTTGTCTCAAGTGTGGTAGATCGTAGGTTCATCGGTGGTGTAATGGTTAGTGTGCTCGTCTCAAGTGTGGTAGATCGTAGGTTCATCGGTGGTGTAATGGTTAGCGTGCTCGTCTCAAGTGTGGTAGATCGTAGGTTCATCGGTGGTGTAATGGTTAGCGTGCTCGTCTCAAGTGAGGTAGATCATGGGTTCATCGGTGGTGTAATGGTTAGTGTGCTCGTCTCAAGTGTCGTAGATCGGTGATGTAATGGTTAGTGTGCTCGTCTCAAGTGTGGTAGATCGTAGGTTCATCGGTGGTGTAATGGTTAGCGTGCTCGTCTCAAGTGTGGTAGATCGTAGGTTCATCGGTGGTGTAATGGTTAGCGTGCTCGTCTCGAGTGTGGTAGATCGTGGGTTCATCGGTGGTGTAATGGTTAGTGTGCTCGTCTCAAATGTGGTAGATTGTAGGTTCATCGGTGTTGTAATGGTTAGCGTGCTCGTCTCAAGTGTGGTAGATCGTGGGTTCATTGGTGGTGTAATGGTTAGCATGCTCGTCTCAAGTGTGGTAGATCGTGGGTTCATCGGTGGTGTAATGGTTAGCGTGCTCGTCTCAAGTGTGGTAGATTGTGGGTTCATCGGTGGTGTAATGGTTAGCGTACTCGTCTCAAGTGTGGTAGATCGTGGGTTCATCGGTGGTGTAATGGTTAGCATGCTCGTCTCAAGTGTGGTAGATCGTGGGTTCATCGGTGGTGTAATGGTTAGCGTGCTCGTCTCAAGTGTGGTAGATCGTGGGTTCATCGGTGGTGCAATGGTTAGCGTGCTCGTCTCAAGTGTGGTAGATCGTGGGTTCATCTGTGGTGTAATGGTTAGCGTGCTCGTCTCAAGTGTGGTAGATCGTGGGTTCATCGGTGGTGCAATGGTTAGCGTGCTCGTCTCAAGTGTGGTAGATCGTCGGTTCATCTGTGGTGTAATGGTTAGCGTGCTCGTCTCAAGTGTGGTAGATCGTGGATTCATCTGTGGTGTAATGGTTAGCGTGCTCGTCTCAAGTGTGGTAGATCGTGGGTTCATCGGTGGTGTAATGGTTAGCGTACTCGTCTCAAGTGTGGTAGATTGTGGGTTCATCGGTGGTGTAATGGTTAGCGTGCTCGTCTCAAGTGTGGTAGATCGTGGGTTCATCGGTGGTGTAATGGTTAGCGTGCTCGTCTCAAGTGTGGTAGATTGTGGGTTCATCTGTGGTGTAATGGTTAGCGTACTCGTCTCAAGTGTGGTAGATCGTGGGTTCATCGGTGGTGTAATGGTTAGCATGCTCGTCTCAAGTGTGGTAGATCATGGGTTCATCGGTGGTGTAATGGTTAGCGTACTCGTCTCAAGTGTGGTAGATCGTGGGTTCATCGGTGGTGTAATGATTAGCATGTTCGTCTCAAGTATGGTAGATCGTGGGTTCATCGGTGGTGTAATGGTTAGCGTGCTCGTCTCAAGTGTGGTAGATTGTGGGTTCATCTGTGGTGTAATGGTTAGCATGCTCGTCTCAAGTGTGGTAGATCGTGGGTTCATCGGTGGTGTAATGGTTAGCGTCCTCGTCTCAAGTGTGGTAGATCGTGGGTTCATCGGTGGTGTAATGGTTAGCGTGCTCGTCTCAAGTATGGTAGATCGTGGGTTCGAGCCCTGTTTGGGTCAAATCAAAGACTATAAAACTAGTATTTGTTGCTTCTCCGTTAAGTATGCAACATTGAGGAGTAAGAGCAAAGACTGGTAACAGGTTGGTGCGGAATCAGAATAATGTGCGGACTGTTGTTTTAGTTAGCTAGCACTATAAAAATCTAACTCAGCGTGTTGGTCTAGAACAAAGCGGACCTCATCATCTCATTGAACATTAACTTGTTCTTGCTATGGTATAGCTGAAGAGTTGCTGAGTTGGCGTTATATAACAATCACTCACTCAAATCTGTGAATAAATGCATGTCATTCAATTTTAGCTAAAACAAACCACTCTTCTGTCAAGCTTCATACTTAAAAACACAGTAAACACTAATTGTTACCAAGGTAACAATCTACACAACACAATACACCACTCTTCTGTCAAACTTCATACTCAAAAACACAGTAAACACTAATTGTTACCAAGGTAACAATCTACACAACACAATAAACCACTCTTCTATCAAACTTCATACTCAAAAACACAGTAAACACTAATTGTTACCAAGGTAACAATCTACACAACCCAATAAACCACTCTTCTATCAAACTTCATACTCATCAGTTGTCTAATGGTTAGTGTTGTAGATCGTGTGTTTGAGCGCCAGTCAAGTCAAACCAAAAACTATAAAATTGTTATTTTTTGATTCTCAGCTAAGCACACAGCATTAAGGAGAAAGAGCAAAATCGGGATAATGTGTCGGAGTGGAGCAAAATGTCTACCCACAAACAGGTGGCGAGCACTATATAAATCCATCTAAGGTGTTTGTCTAGTACTAAGCAGACATCATTTATCATCTCATCGAATGTAACTTGTTCTCAACATGATATAGCTGAAATGTTGGCATTAAACAACAATCAATCACTCGAACTACAATCAAACGATAGTATATGCCCTGGCCACACCTTATTTTTTCTTCTGTATTTGACATCTTCAAATGATTATTAGGAGTGTTAGCTGACCTAAAGAAATATTATTTTGTTGCCTTCTATAGTTTTGTCTGGCACCTTTGCAGTTTAGATCAAACAATGGTTTATTTTCATTGTTAACACTTTTTATTTTTCCCATTAAATGTCACAGTTGACAAAGGTAGTTTCCCCGCCTAGATTTTGTACAAATATTGCATAGATCATCTAACAGGAAGTCATTTAGTCAGCAATACCATTATTGAAAATGGATGTCAATAAGATTTTGCTCTAACACACTCACTCTTTCCAAACATATATTATTTTAAAAGTCATTTCGTTTTTTTTATGTCCTATTGTCCTATCTTTGTAACACATTGAAACCTCCTCCTAGTCAGACTTGCTCTCGCCATGATATGGCTAACTGAAAAATTGCTGAAATGGCGTTAAAAATAATCACTCACACTCGCATGTTTTTTTTTATGATGGAATGCAATACAAAATGGATTATGAACATAAAATGTTATGATATGTTGAAATAAAATAATAAAGAAATATTATTGAAAATGTATATGTAAACAGAATGGTGTATTCCACACGCTATTAAAATCTAAGTCATCAGGTGGTCTACTACAACGCGGATCTCATCATCATCTCATTGAAAATTAACTTGTTCATCCTATTATATAGCTGAACAATTGCTGAGTTGGCGTTAAACAACAATCGCCCACTCGCTCGTCTAGCATGTTTATTAGGCGTAAATGTGTAGTATTTGTTTTTATATTATGTCTTCTACATCAGAGAAATGGTCTTGCATTATCCTCTACCTTGCTTATATTTGTTGTTAATTAATGAAAGTGGCGATAAACACCATAACCCTAAGCCCCCTTATTTTTCACGAGTTTTTGCTGCCATTATTAAAATATGTACAGAGACATGCAAAACGTATTCTTC